>PVIJ01005528.1:0-102605 GCA_004024925.1 Scalopus aquaticus | reverse complement strand
GGAGGGAGGGAAGGAAAAGGGCACAAAATGGAATAGAAAAGAACACAAGGGACCATGGAGATAGATCACGGGTGAATTGGTGGTGGGCTACCCAAGGGGGATACAAAATGTAAAAGACATAAATAACAATAAAAATATATATTAAAAAAACAACAAAAAAACTATAAATAAATAAGTCAAAACAGCAACTTAGCAAAAACATGGGGATATTCCAAGGCACTCACAAGCCAGATCTACTTATAATATTTTATGAACATCATGTTTAGGGGCATGTTTTGTCAAGAGTGTTAAATAAAGGAGCATATATTTGCACATATAAGACATGATGAAAAATGTCCAGAGGGTGATGTCGTTGTTGCTGTTTTTATTATTAATTGGAGTGATGTTTGGGTATGGGTGTCTGAAGATCCCTAGATCTCCCCATGTGAACAGTATTCCAGAAATCTGTCCAGTTCATACTCATGTGGCTGTGTACTGTCATCATTTATAATATGTCACATGGAAGTCTTCTCCTACAGCTAGACCCATTTGGAAATGGGAAGGCTATGTGGAAGAGAGTCCAAAATATGAAAGGCAGATTAAGTTTTAACTCTGCCACTTGACTGATCTGATGAACTTGGGTAATAAGACTTCATAGCTTGACTATACATAAAATTTACATGGCTGTGCAAATCAAATGAAATTGCTATAAAAGCATTTTATAAGAAATAAAATCACAGGATAAATGTAAGTTATAGGCCCCAGGAAACTTAACTGAGCTCAAAATGAATAAATGTTTATTTACTCTCACAACAACACAAAAGACTGTCTGATATACTTCTTTTAAGTTCTGTTTAATAAGATCAAATGCCAAGTTTTAAAAAAAATTGGAGTCTGCTTAACAACAAACCATGATTAATCACTTTAATAAATGGGTTGGTGTTGGCTATGCTGCTGATCATCAAACCAATTTCAGTAATTCCGTCAATGCAATAAAGATATTTCATCCAATTTTCTGAGCCAGGATGGTTGGCTTACATTCAGAAATGGAAATTTTTGGATATGATTTTAAATAAATTGTGTCTTATCACAGTGAAAGAAAAAAGACATTCTCAATTTAATTATTACAGTGGTAGTCCAATAGTTCTTAGCTGCAAAATTTTTGCTCAAAGGAAATCTTATGAGGAAGTGCTTCTTGTAAAAGTACAGAGGGCTCCCCACAAATACTCCAAGCTCCCATTTGCCCACATAGCTCTAGAAACAACTGAGGGGAACCACATGATGCTCTTAGAAGCACAGTTTGAACATCATTAGTTTATTGAAAGCAAAGCACTTTGAAGTAATTTGAAATAAAGTTAATCATGATGCACTTTCACAGTACTGCCAAATATTGCCTTTGACACAATGAGATCCTAGATATATTTGATGATTGATTAGATATGGGCCCATATAAGTAAGCAAAATGAATTATATATATTATATATATTGTATTATGTTATATTATATATAATATATTATATATTATGTTAAATATACAAAACAAATTATATATATTATATATTATATTATATATATAATTCATTTTGCTTACTTATATGGGCCCATATCTAATCAATCAATCAGATATATCTAAGATCTCACTGTGTCAAAGGCAATATTTGGCAGTACTGTGAAAGTGCATCATGATTAACTTTATATATATATATACATATATATATATATATATATGTATATATATATAATTTTCTTTCATTGATTTAGCATTATCTTCTACAAATTCTGATCTCAGTGGTATCAATGCTCTCTAGTGGGACTGGCTACTTCTCTCAGTACACTTAGAAATTGGGTAATATTGTGCATATAGGTTTATTTTAAAACAGCTTCCTTTTACAGTCAGTTTTCCTTCACATTGATAATTTTCCTAATGAAAATGCTGTATATATTATAAAAATTTTTTCTTCCCATTTAATAGACAATAAATTTTTGTTTTGAAATAAACCCTGGATATTATTATAGGAGAAAAGTTTACATTTGAGCATATATTTCAGAAACATTTTGACACTGCCATTATTTAAGATTGGGGCACATTCCTAGCACTTAGATTTAATCCAACAAAATTGACATCATGAGACTATTTTCACTGACTTTCACGTTCAAAAGGCAAAATGAGAGTAAGAATTTTAAATAAGTTAAAGCCTCTATTTTTTTTTTAAAGATTTATTTTTTATTTATACATACAAGCTGGGGTACAGGCCAGAGGCATGGGGCGGCGAGAGGGTTCACCAGAGCCAGAGCGGGGAGCAGAACAGGCAGATCAGAAATACACTGCTGAGGGGAGCAGCGGGCGAGGCAGGAGAGGTCTGCAGCGCCATGTGGGATTCTCCCTGGCCAGGTGTTGAACTCACGTCGCCACTGCTGACAGCTCCACAGTGCAGCACTTAACCGCTGCGCCACCGGGGAGGCCCAAAGCCTCTATATTTGAGTATTATAAAGCTGCCCATAAAATTTCCCTTACCAAATGATTCCTAATGAAGTCCCATCTTGGCAAAATAAGAAAGGTACCCTATTTCAGCAGATGATAGGACTCTCTACTGAATCTAGACTTTTCAAGAAGTTTTTTGCAAACCCTATTCCCATGAATTCAGCAAACCAAGAAAGAAGAGAGAAAATCAGCAAGTATTTATATGCAAGTTCCCTTATTTTTCTGAATCCATTTTGGTTTATTGGAACCTCTTAATTGATGAATGAGGACTTTATCAAGCCTGACAGGAGTCGTTATGTCTCTGATTTTCCTTGAAACGTATCTGTCATGCAGCTCAAAACTGAATAGCCAGTTTGGGGCTTAACCAGAGACCTGGCACTGACTTAAGGCACTCTGAAGGGAATGAATGATTAATGTAGTTTATAGACAGGATAACGCTTCTTCTGTCTCATGTGCTTTTTGTATGTAATCTCCAGTGGTTCAAGTTCAGATGGATCTAATGAAAAAGGACTAGATGTTTTCCACCTTCCGTTCAGAGCATGCTATACAATTTATCCACTGACAAAATGTGCTAATGAAATGTCACCTTGGACAGCTTGCTAAAGGATTGATGGGCTGAAACTTTTGCACTTTATTTAACTTTTGCAGGAAAAATGAATAAGTCCTCCAAACTCTGTATGATATAGAGATCCATTATGGTTTTCTAACTCGGAAGTAGCTATTCCAGTGATGGAATAGAGGATAGAGCAAGATGCTGATGGGGCAAGTTTATAAATAAACAAATTGAGGATATGTGGTTTTATTATGCCCCCATTTAAAATTATTGTCAAGTTATATAATTTTATGAAGACATTTCCTGCTATGTACTTTACACAATTGTTTTAAATCTATTAGTCTATCAATGAGAAATAAAACCGTCAGCCGTTGTAGCCAATTACCCTATTTCTTTATTTGTTCTTTGTCACTTCATTACCAGAATCTCAACTATAAAATCTATCCTGAGAATGGTTTTAAGTTTTTTAATTTCTTCTACTTATAAAAACTTCATAATCTGTGAGCAATGGCCACTGGAGATCATTAAAGAGAATTGAAAATAGTAGAGAAAGAATCAGGATAAGGAAGGAAATAAAACTGTACGCAGAGTGTCTGTTGATAGAGGTGAATGGGGCAAAATACACAAAGTGGAGTAGCACTGATAAAATCAAAGAAGCAAGTGAAAATGTGATATGTATATATACACACACACACACATACGTACATACATACATACATAAAATCATTTAATAACTATCTGTGTTAAGATTTTGCACATCTGTATTGACCAAGGCAAATAAAACTCATCCCACAAAATATTAACATATATGCACATACACACATACATATACACAAGCTTAAAGACGTAGACCAGCAGAAAGTTAATACTTCACTTATATAGAATGATGTGTGGAAGAGAAAAGAAGGACATTTTCTTGTTCCTTCGTGCAAGGAAAATATATGCAGACTCTACTGGGACAAGAAAATTATCTATGATTCAATTTTTAATTTCCGTATCTCTTAATATGATATTTTTAGGGTAACACTGGTTATTCTAATAATTTAGTCCACAAATTTTAGAGCTTTAGTAAAATAGAAAATGATTTCTCATACACCATCAATATCTCATACAACATGGGTTGCTCTCTTTTGCTAAGATGGAGAATTGACTCTTTCCACCTTGGAGCTTAGTATTTTTAATACATAGTTTCCACAAGGTAATTTTGAACAGATCTACATTAAGTAGATTTAAAGAAAAGGAACATGAGAGTCAGAACATGATATACTTATGAGCTATATCTAGTAGAGATTCTAACTGCTTTTGATCATCAGTAAACTACATGACTATAATCCTAAAGAGATGGGGTAATGTGGTCTGAATGTCTAATTTCAGTAGTGAATATCTAGAATGTCTAGAAAGAAAGAATGAGATAATCTTGTAGTAATTCATTCAGTAATCACTTTGCTGGAAAGATCAAATAATATCATGCATATAAGCATTTGTTTTTTCACAATCCCTTAAGCATTAAGTGTCTCACAAGTATAAACAGCTATATTATTATTATTAACTATTATTATTTGGTTAAAATTAGGATAGCTCTTTTCTATTCTTTGCAGGGGAAAAAGGACTATTCACTTAATAAAATTGGAAACAAATAGATTAATATCTTTAGAATATAAAAAACACCAAAATGAGAGGTGTTATAGTCCCAAACTCACTGATTTTCATAATCATATGTGTATCTTTGACTTGGCAATAGTCTGCCATATTTAGTTATTTCTAAATACATATTTTGTATATTGCATTTCAGTAATATTTCTCGTTTTTTAAAATTATGTACATACATGAATGCAACCATGAAGCAAAAGCCCTTAAAAGTGAAAGAAAAAGAAAAATATTGGATGGTTTCACTTATAGGAGAAATGTAAGGGAACCAAACAAGGGATGGGGAAAAAGTAATTACAATAAATTAAAAAACAAAATTAACAGGCAAATTTAACCAGAGACACTCTGCAAGGGAGGAGGAGGAAGAGGGATCAAAACAGGGGAGGGAAGAACACACAAGGGACTACGGTGATGGTGCACAGATGAATTGGTGGTAAGAATTTTCTAGGGTCTACACCTTAAAGGAGGAAGCATGCATGGTACAAAAAGGAAGAATGATGTTAAATATATATAAAATTAATAGAAAAAGACTAGAGCTGAAAAAAAGTTAATGTGTTAAACTTTAACTTAGTCATGAAGACTACCAATGCCTATGTGAAAATATGACATCACCAACTATATTTTTTATTTTAGCCAAAAAACGGAGCTAAGCTCAATTCTCCTCAGTGCATCCTCTATCATTTATTAGATGTCTCTCAGAGCGCTAACTTAACAAATGGTGATTTATATGCTATCATTACTTTCACTATAGTTGGAATTAGAGCAATCTTCTGCATTTTACTTTGATTATATATATCTGTCCAATAGTTGTTCTTTTTCTTTGAAAATGTTAATTCATCAGTTTTTCTCAGTTTATTAATGTATACTTCTTTGTCTTTCCCTTAACATCTTGGATGTTCCTATAAATACAACTTATGAAGGTGTATTTGGAATTTACTACTTAATTCTTAAAAGTAATTTTAATTGATTAACTGGAAGAAGAAAAAGACATTCTAAAGACTCAAAACTTCAAATGACAGATTTTGAGTTTTCAAAGTTTGCAAAAATGAATTTATGTATAAGGGGTGAAAATAGATGAATTTTTCTGCATAATAAAATGAATTTTTTCCCTCTTTTTAAGTTCTCATCACTGGGAATATGTAAGTAAAGCCTTGGTAAGCATCTGCCAAAGGAAACTTGGAAAACATTTATTTACTGTTTAAAAAGGTTCTATTTTTCATCTCCATCAGCATATGATTTAGGAAAAACTTCACCAGTTCATTTCTGTACTTCCTTTAATATTTATTTGGAAAGAAAGGGGAAGAAGGGTATCTCCTAGGTATCTCCTAGGATACCTTATCCTAGGAGGTTGAGTGTATGTTCTTAAAGAAGATGAATCACAGATTTTGCTCTGTGCTTTCTTACTGCAAATATGAAAAAGAAGCCTAATATAAACTTTAATAAGTGTTTGAGCTGATCCACCAGATGAAAACAAATAAATGACTAAATTATATAAATGTAATCCTGATTCAAAAATCTAACAGAAATTTTCCCCAAGCGCCTTTACCTAGAGACAAAAGTATAGGTTAAAACATAATGTGTTCAATACAACTTTATAGTAAATATCAAAACAAATGCCAAGGGTTGCTCTAAAGCAATATGAAACCTACTATGTGAAAACACTAAGACAGTTTCATAATTTATTAAGGAAAGATTTGCATATCAGGTCTTCAGATACAAATAATTTATGAAACATATTAGACAAAAGACGGAAATAATGTTTATCTATACTCAGCCTGATTTTTATTCTGTGCATTTTAGTGCAAATATTAAGGATGTTTTTGTTTGGAGATAATAAAAACTTTCTGTATAATTTGTTCAATTCCCTTAATTGTCTCTACATCACTTTTCCTCTAGTTTATAAAATCAAACAGAACTTTTTTCCATTTTATTTCTACTTTATTCACTCTTGTATTTAGTTTTTGGATATGCAAAGATATGAAGCAATGAGGTTATTTCATGGAGAATCCAATTCATTCTTTAAAATATTTGAAACAATTTAAAGCATAAATAGGAAGAATTGATGTCAATAACATCACATTATGCTATTGCTCAGAATGAAAAAAAGCTGGGAGTTCTGCTGAGTCACAGTCACAGAAGAAAAAGAAGACCTAAACTTGAGTCAGTACTAGCTTTATAATACTATTTAATATTCACTAAGGGTATTTCAAAAATGTCAGGTCCTGCTCTTTAAACTTTTATTGTGCATCTGTGCATTTTATTCCCTTTTTAAACCTTGATTCACTATTTTTTTAAGACAATGGTGAAAATATTTCTAGTTTCCAATGAGACATATTGGAAAAAAAAACGATGGCATTTAATTAAATAATTGGTTCATGAACTTTTCAGTTACCATCGAAAGGAAATTCTGGGGACTTTTCTAAAGGCATAGAAACACAGTGTGCCATAGAGCTAATAATAGGAATTAAATAAATAAAGGGGAAAATACTCTAAATGTTGTCACTTCGTCATTCAAAAATTCTTGTTTTAAAAAGTTTATTACCTAATTTAAGTACATATGAGTATTTGGTGTGTTGATTAAACAACAGCAGTCACTAAATTAAAAGCATTGTGATACATATTATATGAATTTTCTCCTTTATTTAAGTTTATGTGAGTCAAAAGTTTTTAATTCATTTATGAAGAATGTAAATCCATTCACTCACTAGGCATTCATCAAACCTACTAGGATAATTAGATATAAAATTCAAGGGCTTGATATTTTACTGAGGGAAATGGCACCTTTGTGAAGAAATTAGAATTGTGTAAAAGCAATTCAAACTTCTAAATTGAAAGAAGCATAAATAGTGCCATGTGAGAACTGAAAAACAAAAACTTGTCCAATAATTTAGCAAAGAATGTAACTACTGACTTTCCTTTCAAATGACTAGCAACAACAACCAGGAAAACATGGGAAAGACTATAAAAATTATCAAGATGACAAGAACCTGATCTTAAAGGTACCTTTACATTTGGGCACTATAAAATCACCTCTTTGAACCATATTGGCTTAACTCCTTAAAGATTCATTTTGATCAAATTACAGTTTAATATTTTAAATAGGAAGAATTGGATTCCTTTGTGTGTGTATCTAACATCAAAGATGTATCACCTATATAATTCACTGTCTTCTTTAATATTCACAACTATAGAAAGTATCTCGGATCTACCTGTGTAATTTTTTCACACTTTATTTCTAGTTCATCTGAGATTCAGACTTTGTAGCATATTCATCCTTACAACAAAATCCAAGTGCATGGATTACCTGACACTATCTTTCCAAATGTTCCCAAAAATATCTGCATCATAAATGCTTAGTATTCTTGCCAAAAGTTACGTTTCCTTTACCTTTTAATAGATTTATTAAAATCAGATTAGTTCTTACTAGTTCCAGGAAATCTATATTTTAACAACAAATGATCTTACTACACTTTAAAGTTTATAAATCTTACCACAATATTTAATGTTAAAACAATCAATTTGTGAGATTTTTCTTTCTGCAAGGCAAGTGATAGTATTCTTGTGTTGTAGAACTGTCATATTTTATGATCAGGATATTTTTCTTCACAGTTGGAAACTGTTGTCTCCAAGAAGGTTTATGGATAATAGGAAGAGACTTAAGAGACTCCTCTGATGCAAAAAGAAGTGTATTAGTCATTGTTTTCCCAAGAAAAAGAAGCAATAGGTTAGAGCTAGATGATCTATATAGATGAAGATGACGAATGACAGATAGCTAGATAGATGGGTGGGTGGGTGGGTGGATGGATGGATGGATAGGTAGGTAGATAGGTAGGTAAGTAGGTATGTAGGTAGATAGATAGATGATAGATAGATAGATACATAGATACCTATATATATCGAGAGATAGATAGATAGATTTAGAATAGGAACTGGCTCAAGTTGTTACAGAGGCTGAGTCCTAAGAACAGTCATCTTTAAGTTAGAGAACCAGGAAAGCTAATGGTACAATTCAATTATGTCCAAATTTGAAGAATCAAAGATGAAGAGCACCTATGTCTTCAAACAGACGATAGACAACTCAGCTTAAGAAGAGGAAGAAGGAATTCACTATTCCTTCGTTTCTCCCTTCAATTCTTCCTTCCTCCCTTCTCCCCTCCCTCCCTTACAATTTCAGACACTCAGCTCATAGGATGCTGTTTGCTGTCCAGCTGTCCACCCACATTGGTGAGAGCAGATCTATACTTTGTCTACTGAATTAAATACTGAAATAAAGTCTCTTGTGGAAAGACCCTCACAGACATATCCAGAAATAAAGTTTTATCAGATATCTGGGCATATACTAGCATATCAAGTCCATACATAAAATGAACCATCAAAGAAAGGACATATGTGAATTGAAGATGGTTAAGTGATGCCTTCTGTTTTCTGTCAATTTTATCCAAATTTGTGGTTTGTGCTCTTTTAGACCAAGTTTAGGATGCTTATCATAGCATTGACTCTTTCAGCTAAAATAAAAACCACTTGTCAGTTTTACAGACTTCAGTAAACCACTCAAATAATGAATGCTATAAGAAGAAATGATCCAATTAAAATTTAGTGCAATTCTCATAGTGATTTTTTGTGTTCTGAAACTTTTTGACATAGACTCCATATATTTCTACTTCTTTAAATATCTTCTTTCAGTGATAATATAGTCATTCCCATTCACCCCCAAAGTGAAATTATACTACACAATAGTTAAAATATTAAAAACAAGAACCTATTAGAAAAATAGGAAGGTTTATCAAGTACAATTATAAGCACGTACAAAATAAAGATCTTCTTTTTATACCAACTAATTACTGTCCATATCAATGGATAACTAAAAATTAATTTTGGCAGGAAAGCGTGCATAGAGGCAATATTCATTTAGTAAATAAAATCAGTGTAGAGTTTTTCTGTGAGAAATTCCCTAGTAATATGACAAGAAAAACAAGCAAAACAAAAATAATAAATAAAACAAAACTCTGTAAAAGGGAAAAGTGTCAACACTGGTAAAATATTTAGGAGCACCTGAACTTTAGCCCACAAGCTAAAACCTGACCCATCACCTATTTTTTTAGAGACATCAAGTTAAGAATATTTTTTACATTTTTAAATGGTTGAAAAAATATTGAAAAACTGAAATAGTTTACGATGTAAAAATTAGATGAAATTTAAACTCATATCTACAAATAAAGTTTTATTGGAACACAGTCCCAATTTATTTATTTACAGAGTATGCATTACAGGTTGATACAATAGCAGAGCTGAGAAACAGAAACAAATATGCTTTATGTTCCCATAAAGCAGAATGTATTTATTTTGTAGGCATTTACAGAACAAATTGGCCTATTTTATTAGAAATAGATTTTCTAACTTTAATTTAAGAATATTAATGGTATGATTTGATGTAACAATCAGTAAAGTTACTGGACAATATTTAATAGCTCTCACATATATAACACACATGACATATAATACATATGTGGGCATATATTTTTGGAGTCCTCAATAATTTTCATGTATTATATGCATTCTCTCATTTAGTTTTCTCACACATTAAATGCAATATCTGAGTTATTTCACTTAATCCCTGAAATAATCATGCAAAGGATGTACTCAAATTAAACCCATTCATCACATTCACTGAAATTTTCATGGATCTCATAATTTCAAGGGCCATCCACCTGGCACTGAAGTTTAGCTTAGCCTTACTCTAGAGCTCATGCTCTCATGCATTGTTTCTACTTTATATATTTAGTTATATATTTATATAAATAAAAACTTATGTACACTTAAACACTGAGAAATCAAAGTCAGAAACAAGTATTGAGCACATTTACTCAAATTTTAACTTCAAATTTATAACTGTTTCAATAAATCATTTTAAAAAGACAATAAGTAATGCACTATGGTTGCCAGAAAGAACTTGCTTATGCAGACAAAAAGCAATTTTATTCAGGGCCAATATATTTTCATCATTTTCTCCTGAAATATTTTCTATCTAAGCAGAGTGAGTAGCCATACTGAATACCACACATTCTAAAAATCTCCAGGGGATATTCCTAAAAGCACCTGTGAGGTAGCAGATGCAAATTGAATGAGAAAGGGAACCAAGGGAATATTAAGTAGAGGAAAACTAGCTATCTGAATAGCAGTATGAAATTACTCCTGTTAAATCATAACAGATTAAGATCAAATGATAAAATGTGCCAAGTGGAGATCCGTAACCTTCCTAATTCTGAGAATTAAAGATTAATTATTGATGGTAATATTTGACAATACTCCTGACACTGGGACCCATAAAAGGCTTTTATCTAGTCACTCTTTTAAATATCTTCCTAAGGGGGAGAAAAAAAAAAAGATACCATTCCGGATGTTAGGTTGTAACTGACTAAAAATAGATTTAGAATATTTGAAGATGTCTAGTAAAATTGCTAACCTACATGAACTATATATTATATAAACTAAAAAATTATCACAAATTGACTCAGGTGAATTATATTATGAAAGGGAAAAGGAGACACAAGTTTAAAAGATAATGTCATATTATAAATGTAAGATATAAAGTCTTCACATTTTCTTGGATGAATGATATTTACTTTGGTTTAAACAACTAAAATTTAAGGAATTTCTACATATGCCAGGGTCTTTATTAGATGTTTTACATATGTTATAATTCTCACTGCAGCCCTGTAAAATATATATTTATCCCATTTAAAATTGAATTTAAAAAGGCAAAATAAAAACAGTTCTTAGAGACTAAGTCATAGTTCATGTTCATTCCCTCCCCCTTAATCAGTTTTAGATGGATGGTACTTAACTTGACTTTGAGGTTTGGAAAAGGAAATATTTGACAAAGGAAATATTCTTGGACTGATGACATCAGTGGCTTGAAATATGCTTCAGCTTGACTTTCTCTCTTGTACTTCTTCCACTACCATGAGAATTTCCTGCCTCCTAATACACTTCACCTTGAACCCAAAGCTTACTCGACAACCACGGGTAAGAAAAATGCTTAATTTTGTTTTTTTTTTTTTAAAGATTTATTTATTTATACATACAAGCTGGGGTACAGGCCAGAGGCATGGGGCAGCGAGAGGGTTCACCAGAGACAGAGTGGGGAGCAGAACAGGCAGATCAGAAATACACTGCTGAGGGGAGCAGCAGGCGAGGCAGGAGAGGTTCGCCGCGCCATGTGGGATTCTCCCTGGCCAGGCGTTGAACTCTCATCGCGCACTGCCGACAGCTCCACAGCGCAGTGCTCAACCGCTGCACCACCAGGGAGCCCCAAAATGTTTAATTTTGTATTCTACCAACATCTTATGCTAAATTTTTAACCATAAAATTCTGAGTTGTGAAAAAATTGGTGATGGAGTGATGCCATAAACAAAACAAAAGAAACAAATAAACATGGAAAAAAATAAAATGTCTGCTCTTTTTGGGGGGATTAGGTGTGAGGCAGCAAAGACACTCATCTGAAGCTGGAAGAGCCATATTACACTGTGGGGAGACATTTGGTAAAATTTTATAGTTATTTAAAGGAAAATAAAATTTTAAGGCAAAATGCAGTATATACGAATTGATGTTTTAGTAAGGTATTACTCATAAAAGAATGAAACAAAAATTGACAGTTTGAAAACAAAATTTAGGAAGAAGGGAGAGAACTTAGTTTGGAAAAAGAAAATGTTTCTCTTCAAAGCAATGCTTATCCAAGACAAAACTAGTGTTCCCTCTACCCTCTAGCTTGACCAAAGTTTAGACAGTTTCTTCCTGAGTATAAGCCCTTGATCTCCCTTTTTCTTAGGGCATTTAGTTTCAAAAAACTTTCCATTGAGATGTGAATATTCTCCTAGACTCTGGCCAATTTCACTATCCAAAACTGTCTTTCTTAAAACATGGGAGTCATCTTTTTTAATTGAATCAAGGAAGATAATTATGCCTATCTCCATTCCCTATGGAAGGGTATGAACCTAAATTCTTAGATAAGCACTGATTAGCAAGCAGGGAGAGCAAAAGCATAGAGAAAAAATTATGCAAACTCAGGAACAATTCAGTGTAATGACACTTCCCATTGTCTAATCTCTTTCCCTAAAGTCTTCCACCATTGTTAAACTAGCTCACATTAAAACACTCTTATTTTGGCGGAGTTGAGTTAAATCTCTTCCCTCTATTGCAATAATCTTAAAAGTCTTCTTTGTTAACTTTGTTCAATGCAACTTTTCTTTGATAGTCAATTGAAAAACAGCCTCTGGGCCTCCCTGGTGGCGCAGCGGTTAAGTGCTGCGCTGTGGAGCTGTCGGCAGCAGCAATGCGAGTTCAACACCCAGCCTGAGAGAATCCCACGTGGTGCGGCAGACCTCTCCTGCCTCGCCCGCTGCTCCCCTCAGCAGTGTATTTCCGATCTGCCTGTTCTGCTCCCTGCTCTGTCTCTGGTGAATCCTCTCGCCACCCCGTGCCTCTGGTCTGTACCCCAGCTTGTATGTACAAATAAATAAATCTTAAAAAAAAAACAAAGAAAAAGAAAAACAGCCTCGGCTAAAGGACAATTACTCTGAGTAAAACATGACTTCAGAGCAAAGACTTAATCAAGCCTGAGGCTGTGACATTCTTTTTTTTTTTAAGTTAATTTTATTTTATTTATTTATTTTTTTAAAGATTTATTTATTTATACATACAAGCTGGGTACAGGCCAGAGGCACAGGGTGGCGAGAGGGTTCACCAGAGACAGAGCGGGGAGCAGAACAGGCAGATCAGAAATACACTGCTGAGGGGAGCAGCCAGTGAGGCAGGAGAGGTCTGCCGCACCATGTGGGATTCTCCCCAGCTGGGCATCGAACTCGCATCACGCGCTGCCGACAGCTCCACAGCGCAGCACTCAACTGCTGCACCACCAGGGAGGTCAAAGGCTGTGACATTCTTTACCTCTGAAAGGATTAGGATGAATCTAGCATACCTTTGAGCCAAACTCAGTTCCTATAAAAGTTAGGGTCATAAGCCCATGGAATTCTGAAAGAGAGGCATTAAGAAAAAAAAAAAAATGTTTGGAGGTGACTGGCACATGGAGTTGTCTGGAATCAAATATAAAGAAACACAACATTTTAAGAGAGTTGTATTAGCAAAGGTGTCACTTGCTTGCATTAAAGGAAAATGAGATTTTTGACATATAAAAAAGACATTTAGCAGGAAGCTAAACACAAAATTTGCTCAATGCCTTTTTCAAAAACAGCTAAGAAGTATGATGGAAAGGGGAAATTCCTACAGAGTAGAATCAAGAGCTATAGAGAACAACAAACTGAATTGAATTGAGGATCAGTCAAAGAACATTTCCTATCCCCAGAGTAGTGGATTCTGGAAATATTTATTCAATAATATCTCAAAATTGCAATAGTCACTGTTAGTCACTGTGCTATTTGGCTGCTATTTCCATTTTGAGTAGGTGTGTTTATTGTGGTTATCCTGTCTCTATTTCACTATTGCATGCTGAGTGCAAGAGAGTGGCAGTGCAATTGATCTAGCTTACCAGGTCCACTGGCACTGCATCTGGATCTGATCCAGTCTGATGCCATGGAAACATGGGACTTTAGGCATGTTTTGGAAAGGAATTGAGTGTATTTCACATGGGGATAGAGAGTTAACATTTGTGACCATAAGGAAACTTGTAGTAGGTGTAGCAGCAATAAAAAGCTCTGAATTGTGGGGAGGAATATGTGATGCTACCTGTATTCAGGTGCTATGAAATGATGAATGGTCTGTCTGAAATGCATTGTTCACCTTAGAGTGACATCTCTCCTGTTAGAGGGGCCCAGGTATGTTTAGTAGCACCATTTTACATATGTATCTCTTAAAATCATCTAATTTTAAAACTTGAATTTACCTCATTAAACAACAGTATCTCCAAGAGAAAGAAAGTAAATATTTAAGTTTCACTTATTAATAAGTGATTTAAAATGTTATTCTACTTGCATATAAGTATATTTTAATTAGGTCAAAATTGCATACTGATTTGTAGATCTAAATAGAATCTCCTTAGAAATACACACTTAATTTTACATAGTGTTTTAGATAGACTTATGTATCTGCATATTTAAAGAAACCCATGTTAAAATTTGACTTTAATATTGTAGATTTGAGCACTAAAACTAGTTAATAACCTAAAAAGAAAAGAATACAGAATTTAGAATAGGACGTGTTGCCTACCACCTCTATGGCCTGGAACACATAGTTAAATTCCCTAAACACCAGGTTTATTTTCTATAAAATGGGACTGATATTCAATGTCTTGTAGATTAGCATGAAATTAATTGCTATCATGGATGTAAAGTTTTTATTGCACTGTGAGCTCTCAGGAATTTACTTTCACACCTGCCCACTTGTGAGCACCCATACACAACATATTCTCGATGCATAAAGAACTGTGTTTATAGGATATGAAATATAAAGTTGGAATTTTTAATGAGTCTATGGGTTTACCATGTAAATATTTAACTACTTTCATGCATAATTCCCAGCCTGTCTTATCCATAGCACTGGTTTGTCATATTAGAACTAGTTGTTCTATTTGATAAATGCTTTTCTTGCTCATCATAGTGGCTTAGCAGATCAAGTCTAGAAAATAAAATGTATTTAAAATAGCAAATTATTTTTTAAACACATAGATTTTCAATTTAGGAGACTTTAAGTTATAGAAGATAAAGATAGGAGCAGATCTGAGGTTGTTAAAACCTTATCTATTGGGTGTGTCTTCAGATAACTTTCCTTAAATTTCATGTGGCCAGTTACTGTACAAATTGAACATTGGGTGAGGTGGTAGATGTGATGCTGAACTCGGGTACTAGTGCCTTTATGAGGGCCCGTGCTCTTTCTGGAATGGGGAACTTGAATTGTTCTACTTTCACATCCTCTTCCCTGTGCAGTGCCTGCTCTGCTGCCCTGCCCTCCCCATCTATTGCTAACCACATATGAGCCCGTGTCGGAGTATGGGTAGATTTGTATTCAAATCACAGCTCCACTACCTAAATATTTGTACAGTTTCCTATAAATTTCTAAAAATGTGAACATTTTTTCCTTACCTATCAAAGAAATTTAAAAAATATAGCTCATGAAATGCAACCCCCTCCCAAGATTATATGAAACATATATGTGATATAGCATGACCGATCTTAGTTGTCACTCATAAAATAGCTAATGTTAACTTTTTAGCTTCACTTATATAAAAAAAAGAAGTACTGAAATGCGAGGCAAATATGTTGAAACACTACAAGAAAATTTTATTGGATATTCTATGGAATTAAGAAATGGAAGGGAAACAGAAAATTGCAATAAATTCCATCTGGTTATTGCATATGAAAATAGAACCAAATTAATTCCTCAGAGAATGGAACATGCAGAGGGATGACTTCTGTTGAAAGTGTGGTCCTTAGGATTAGTTATTTGGATGACAAAATGAGTTTCTTTTCATAATTCTGCTTCAAAATCCTATTATATTTTATTTGAAGGTAGTTTAAAAATAATTGTTTCTGGTGACAGTCTAACTAGAAATATATATTATCCCTTCATAAAAAAGATATTCTATATTAGAAAGCAAATATATCAGAATTAATCTTTTGAGTTACAGCTGGATGAATTCATGCAGATAGTTCCTTTAATCACTACATTTTAAAGAGTTCAGAAATATTTGGCAAATAGAAGTTTGTAATGAAGATGCACGAGAGAAGAAATGTAAAGACTTGAATTTTTCCCAGAAATCATTTTGAGAGTATTTGGGAAGATAAAGGAAGAACTTCCCTGAGCTTACCAAAAAGATGTCTTAAGTACATATTTTTTGTTGCATGCCAATACAGGCTATATTTGTTTAGGGACATAGGAGATAGGAACTAAATGGAAGAGGAACCAAATCTCTTTTATGAAAAGTTTGGGAGTTTTCAGCATAAACTCAACTTGATGAAAGGCCAAAGAATTAGGAAGATTCCCTAACATATGATAGTTCTGGTTTTTTTTGTCTATCATTGTAGCACTTCACTTCAATTGGGATGGTGTCAGCCAAACTGGACTAATGGAAAAGAAAAAAAAAATAAAAACTTAAAAGATCTTTGCGTGCAAACCTGTTCCAAAGCATTGAAGCACCAATAATATTTTAAACTGAGAAATTTTAAACTAAAATTTTAAACATTAGTGAATATTTCAATGAAAACATTTAAGTTCAATTATTAATTCATGTAAGTCTATTATAGAGATTGAAGTATGTCACCTGATGTGGAAAGCTGAAATTGAGAACAGCAGATCATTAGTTTTCTAGGAAATAGTATGCTGGATTTAATATAGACTGATAAAGAAATTAAACAGCAACATTCTGATATTTCCAAAGTCCCAAATTTTGGAAGGAGAGTATTTAAAATGTTGTACATAGGAAGTTCAAACCAGGAAATGGTCATGCTTAAATTCCCAAGGTCATCAAAAAATCAATTATAGCCATCTTTCAATTTATCCACGGGCATTATTCATAATAATACTCTTCACACTATGTCAATTATACAAATAAGAGGAAAATATGGATAGGGAAATGTGATGAATAGACTTTCACAAACTCCAATCACTAATGTTCCTACTTTGTATTATCCTTTCCCCATGATTGTTAAAGAGCCCTGTGACTTGCTTCTGACAACAGACCACGGCATAAGTGATGAGATGTCACTTCTCTGATTGTTATGCCATGTAAGAATAGCCAACTCATTGTCGCTGCTAACTTTGAAACAAGCTTATATGAATTGCATAATAAATGCCAAGTGTTCAATACCTACACATCCTCACCAACAATTTTTATTTTCTGGCTTTTGATGGTAGCCATTCTTATGTGTATGGAGTAGTAGTTCATTGTTCTGTGGATTACCATATCCCTAATGTTTAGTGATATTAAACATATTTTCATGTGTGTTGGGCCACTTGTATATTTTCCTGGAAGATGTATTTACCCAAAGTTTTTGCTTATTGTTTTAAATAGAGTGGTTTCATTTTTGTTGAGTTTCTAAAATACATTATGGATATTAACCCCCTATCAGATATATTTTATCCCTATCTATAAGTTACTTTCCCACTCTGTTTATTGTGTCTTTTGATGCACAAAAGTTTTTATTTATCATGTTGTCTGATTTATCTATCTTTTGCTTAATCTCTCTGCCCCCTCATACTCACTATCTCTGAGTGTTCTTGTACACATTTTTAAAGTGAACTTCAGAGATAATGATATTGTTAAAGTAAGTCTGCCATTTGTGAAGAGAAAGAATGGTGTGACTGAGCTAGAAAATTTGGATAAATATAGGATAGGTAGGTAGGAAGAGATAGATAGACAAACAGCGAGATATGACCCCAGGAGTCAAGATAGCAAGACCAAGTAAGAGAAAGCATTCTCATGGCTTTAAAGGTAAAGTCAATTAATTCTCTTTCTAGGTTTTACTTATTTAATTGTATTTAAGATGTTTATTGAAAAATATAGGTCTCACCTTTTTATTTATATGCTCTTTTTTTTTAATCTTTTGGGTCCAAAAGCTTGCTTTTCGGTTGTTATTTAATGATGTATGGACCATTAAGGAAACATAGGATAGAATCATTACTCCCATCTAATTTTGTTGAATTTCATGTGTATTTGAGGCTCCCTAAGATACAGTTTTATTGAGAAAGCAAACCTTTCTATGGGATATAACTATTTTCTATCTGCCAGTTTCTCCTTCTACTCTAATACATGGCTAGGCCTATCATTTGTCAAGAATACATGCCCTCATTACTTTCTCTATTGGTTTAAAAGCAACTGCAGAATGTCAAATTATTCAGGGTAAAGAGTTATGGAAGTTGTCTGATCCATTTATCTACACACTTCAAGAGGCTTTATACAACCTCTGTCACCATCACCATCACACAATGTGATAGGATAGAATAGATTCACCAGATGGAGTCACAAGATCCACTCTATTTGCCATTTAGGGACATTAGGGATAAAATACTTTAGTAAATGCAATATTTAGCCCTGTCAAATATCAGGGGAAAATGGCCTAAATGCTTAGTTTTCTGGAAGCAGACACTACCTCCTGATGTTTGAGTTGAGCTGTAGCTGTAGCTGGGCTGCAAGAATACATGAGCTCTCTCTTTGGGATTACCACACACACACAGAAAACACACACACACAGAAAACACACACACACACACAAACACACACACACTCACACACAAAACCCTAAAAATGGCACATCCTAAATATAAGAGACCATGTGGCCATCTTTCAGAACAGATAATAACTATTGCGAAGAGAGGCAGTATGTATGTAACTTGGTAAGATGAGGCTCTCTGCAAGATAGTTAAATGCTTGGCAAGCAATTGACTAAATAGTTTTCTCAAAATTGAGATATAGACCAAAACTATCTCTGGACAAGTTACATCATCAAAAATATGGAGCAAACCTTTCTCAAAAATATTTTAAATTAAAACCATTATACGGGAGTACTGAAGTGACAAAGTCTCATTGTGTGGCCTTAAGTAATTCTCTCTCTGGATCTCTATTTCCTTACTTGTAAAATTGATCCTAAATAAATGAGCTGAGTTAATTTGCCAACTCTAACATGCCTTTCAGTTTTGTTCGATGAAGTATATGGGAAAAGCAGTGGATGTATATGAGCTGACATGACTTCATAAACCTCAAAATGGATTTTGTCTCATTTATAATCAAAGCAAAAATAAGCAAAACAGTTAATTACAATACCTTACAGTACACTTAATGTGTAGTTAAATACAGGTGTGAAGTACTTCAAAATGTTAAGTTCCTCATATAAAATGTTCCAAGTTCACATTTTACATGTGGCAATTTTCTTATGGATGCTTATGGTTTTCACACACAAAAGAATGTACAGCATGGCTTTTTATTAAAATTACACAAAAAATAGTTTGTATTATTTATTTTGGTTGTAACAAAATATATAATTCTCACTTTATTGCAATAAATATATAGACTTTAACAACTAACTTCACTATTGTAGCAAAATATTTGAATAAAAATGTGTGATTCCTGGGTGCTCAGTAAGAAGTAAGGGACAGAATGGAGGAGTGTATTGTGTTGTATAATGGATGCTTTATTTTTTGGCTTACTGGATAACTATTTCTCACCAAGAATTAAATTAAGCTCATGTATGAGTGATAAATTCTGAGAGCCCAAGTACACAGAGCTACAGAGAAATGAGTCCATGAGATCTCACTCTTTTACGTCATATAGGCCACCTACGACGCCTTAAATGGAGTGTCGATGTAGCACAACAAAAGATGATACTGAAATTTTTCCTTTTTCTCTACCTATTTTCTTTTCATTTTTCCATTATGAGTTTTGCCTAGCTATTCAGCAAACAATTATAGATGACAAACTCTTGTACTAGTTATGTCATGAATAGCTGAAGAATACTCTGGTAGAGACTTGAATAATTCTCAGAATTTTTCACTCGGTCTTCAAGTACAGTATTACAATTAATTCACTCTAGAATTATACAGACATTAGCAAGGTACATAATTATGGTAGTAATGTTCTATAATATTATAATATCAATAAATGATAGGATTGCTTTTCCAGAAAAGGAAAGATAAAAGTTTCCATTATTGTGAACTTAATCACTAGTGAAGGAGTTACCCCAATTGCCCTCCCAAAAGTCTACCTATGGAATTTAGCTAGAAAACACCATGTCCCACATAGCAGCAAAAGTTGCTACATAAAGTTACTTAGATTTAAAATACCCTTCTTGCAAATCTTGTAAATAAGAAGAATTATCCAAGAGATAGTTTCTTTTCTTTGCTATGTTTTGCCTGTTTTTTTTTTTTTTTACTTTCTTTTTTCTTTAATTGAGGTGACATTGGTTTCTAACACTGTATATAAATCAGAGGTGTAGGAGTACAGGTCTTCAAGTATATGTTACCACACCCCACCCACCATGACACCCAGAGTCTCCACCTTACTACTTTGGTCCCCATCCATACACTGTTCTCCATCCTCTCCCTCTGGTAGCCTCAATTCTATAGTGAGACACTAGGGTTTTTTATTTATTTGGTTCTGTCTGACCCTTTGTTCCATTTCTCTATATTCCACACATGATTCTTGATGAAGACAGAAGAGTAAATAAATCTGGTTATATTGTGCTTTGTTCTATGTCATAAACGTGCAATGGAAGTTCAAAGATTTATTAGTTTAAAGGAATTCAAGTGGGAAGGAATGTTTTGTATTGTAAATAATCATGGTCTTATTTTTTATTCAGATTTCCATGTCAAGTTTTATTAAAATGGACCATAATTGAATGTGATCTCAATGGGAAAAGTGAGGTTATGTTTAATGCATTGAAGAACTAATGAATAATGATTCATTCATCTGTATATTACATATTTAGTATTTGTTTTGTTCGAAACAGACTACATCTTACTTCAGGAACAGATAATCCTATGGACTTTGAACAACAACAACAACAAAAACACAATTATTTCCTACACAAGTTGCCTGTTTGTGACAGGATAACTAGGAACTCTCTGCTCATCCTCATGTCACCTCCCATCTGGGACCCAGACTGATGAGGAAGTCACTAACTACTCTATGCTAGACTTTGTGGCAGAAAGAAGAGAGAATACGTTAAGAGATACACTGTCTTTTAAAGCTTCTATACAAAAGTGACACATGTCTCTGTGACTCACAGTTCATTGGTCAATGCAAGGCACATGATGTGATTTGGAAGCACAGCATGAGAAATATGTGTGAGAGAGGAAATTCAAAGACTTGAATTTTTCAGTCTATGCTTCTGTTGTCATATTGCTGCTGCTTCTTTTGTTTCCCCTTCTTTCTGTTAAGAGCACTTCTTTTTTTTTTTTTTTAAAGATTCATTTATTTATGCATACAAGCTGAGGTACAGGCCAGAGGCCTGGGGCGGCGAGAGGGTTCACCAGAAACAGAGTGGGGAGCAGCACAGGCAGATTGACAGAAATACACTGCTGAGGGGAGCAGCGGGCGAGGCAGGAGAGGTCTGCTGCACCATGTGGGAATCTCCCTGGCCAGGTGTTGAACTCGTGTCACTGCTGCCGACAGCTCCACAGTGTAGTGCCTAACTGCTGCACCACCAGGGAGGCCCTGTTAAGAACCCTTCTGGTAACATTTTGTCTACACAAATAATCCATGCTAATCTCCCCCATGTCCATATCTTTAAGTTAAATCATCTCTGCAATGTCTCTTTTGACAGTCACAGTTTCTGAAACTTGTATGTGCTTGGTGACCACTTATCAACCACCATACCAAGTCCAATATAAGGGGCTACCAGGAAGGACAGTTTCTTAAACTGGATGTCATTGAACCTCCTGCTGCACTGTACATATCTCCAAAAGATGGATACTGGGTAAAGCATATTTAAATATCTTGGTTACAGTTGTCCTGATTTGATCAATAAATTAATTTTTAAATGCCTAGGAATAATGTAAAATCAGTTGGCAACAGATTTTCTTTCTTGCATCATAACTGTCCTATTACCTATGAACTAAGAACTCAACGGTTTCCTGTATGTCTCCAACAAATTAGTTTTTATATTCCAGTAGTGTTCACTGACACTTTATCTACAACCTAATAAATCATCCTCTTTGATTGTGAAGTAAACAATAAACAAAAACAACACCAAAAATTCACCCCAAATTTGAAGTCCTAATGTATTACTTAGAAAGATTTTAAATGTAAATCACGCCCAATGGAAAGACTATATTTTTCTGAGACAGGAATGTGGTTGTTGAACACATAGAAAGTTCTGTAAAGGATACCTCTGTATTTTAATGATGAGTGCTCCTCTCATGTTGAAAATTCTGTAGCGACAAGTGATAGCAAAAATATAATCAGGTCCTTGCTGGTGGTGCAGGAGTTAAAGACTCAGCACTATCAAGATATCACCAGTCACTGTGGCATAAATCTGATCCTCTGTCAGGGAGCTAACCTACATGGTGCAGCAGACCTCTCCTGTCTCACCTGCTGCTCCCCTCAGCAGTGTATTTCAGTCAATCCACCTGTTCTGCTCCCACTCTGTCTCTGGTGAATCCTCTCATTCCCTGCACTTCTGGCCTAGACCTCAGTTCTTGTATGCATAAATAAATAAAATCAATCTTTAAAAAACAACAATAACAAACAAACAACAGAATAATAGGCTGTGTGGGAGCTGTTGAAGTTCACAAAGAACTAAATTCTTTCATAATTTACGTGTCTCCTTCAGATAATAAAAAAATAAGATGACTGAAAATGCTTAATTTTAAATCATTTTTGTGATATTTATCAAATTGAGAGCATGTCAAATAAAAACATTTTCTTATAACATCTAAATTGCTTTTCTGATGTTGCAAATTTAGGTTAGTGCATTGACAGGGAAACAAAAGTTACACTGAGGTGGAAACAAATATGAATCGGCCAAATAGCAATTATCTGTGAACTAATTTTTCTAGAGGAAAGTGTTGAGTTTTCCTATCACAAAAGTCCATGAAAAGAATATCCAGAAAGAGTAATACTTTAGGTTCAGAATTTTGCAGTGGATGATAAAACAAAATGAACATCCTCCAGGTGACTTGTGCACAGTGAAATTAAGATGTTTGCAAAAATGTCTTTAGGGTCAAGGCAAATGAAGTGATGATCTAAAACTAATGGAAGGTTGGCTTAGGTCCTGGAACTTATTCTGAATGGCTTGGAGGTGTCACTTCAAGCAAATCACTTAAATATTTTGTACTTGAATCTTTCCATTTGTATTAGAGAGATGTAATAGACCTGCCATGTCTTTACCTTCTAAGCATACTTTGGAGACTTGTAATATTTCTCTTTTTTTAAGGCATTTCAAAAGAAATTGAATATGTATGAAATTTGTTTAATCTCTTCATGTCATATTCAATAAAAATTAAAAATATTCCTAGGGTGACTAATATCTTTCTGAGGAATTTATCAAAGAATTATCCATGATATAATATGCTATAGTCAATGAACAAAGATATATGCACTATTTGTAATTAAAAACATATGCTCAATTAGTGGTTATCATGAGGAAACTGGGAATGAGGGTGAATAAATTAGGACAAAGGGCACAATGGTATGGCAGAGGAAATTACTGGACTTTTAGCAGTGAGTGTAACATAGTACAGGCACATGTTGATTCATGATGATGCGTGATGTGGTACACATTGAACATTTATAATATTATACTACAATATTAATTCAATTTAAAAAAATAAACATAGGAAAGTAATCAAATTGTCCAATGATTGACATTTGATTATATAGTAATAGAAATGTGTTTAATGTGTTTAATTTAGTGTGTTTAATTGATTTTTATTAAAAGTAATGATAATAAAATTTATGTGGTATCATTGAAAGTTACAAAGTATTACACACAAGGCAAAAGTGAACTTTTTTTACTAATTACTAATATCCAAGCTACATTTTCCATATGATTTAATATTGAGACATGCAAAATTAAAAATGAATGTTATGTTTTTGTAGAAATCCGACTCATTTATTTACTAATTAATTAATTTATTTATTTACTAATTTATTAACCTATCTAACACATTTCTAAAACATCTGTAATGTTATAGAGCCTTTAATTTTTTTAATAGTTAAAATAGGATCTTAAAAGGAAACAAAGATTCATGTGGCAGATACCGGCATGTCACCTGAATTTTTTGCTCTTGTTCTATTTTTCCTTTTTATTCATTCCCTAGTCTCAGTCAGTACCACTATCTTCTCCAGAAGCTTTCTCTGTAACTCATGGGACTGTTTAAAGGTTTATCATTTACAGAGTTCTGATAGTGAAAGAACTCCATAGGGGTCTGTCTCCTTTCCTGACTGCTCTTGGTCACCTACAGTACTGGCTGGAAAATACCAAAAAGAAAATTAATGGAGCACCCTGATTCTTTTTGAAGGGAGCCTGCCTCTGGGGATTCACACAAAGGGCAGGGAAAATGTGCAGAAATCTCAGGGGAATGGAATGACATCAGGACATCTGGTGGATTTGGCAAACCTATGTCCCTGCAGAAACATGTCATTCAGAAATAATGTGACCCAATTTTCTATGAATATGTATTTTATTGGACTGGAAGTGGAGGGAGCATCTCACTCTGTGAAAGCAGGTATTTGAAAAAAAGTGAACCAGATATTGTGCTCACAATTTTGTATGCAAGATCTCATTTCATTCTCATAACATTCCAAGAGTAAGAAAACGTAATTTCCATTTTAGCATGAGGTGAACAGGACCCTGAAAGAGTTAATGACTTTTCCAATAATACAGTGTTACTGCAGTCTCAGCCTCTACAATTACGCTCAGTCTCAAAAAATAGTATAAGGAGGACTATACAAAAATACAGCACAGCAAAACATCTTTTTCCTCTCTATGAGGAGACCCAAAACCATGCCACTGGAGTAATAATGGAAGTGAATCAGTGGTCCACGGCCCTTAAATTAGCTGCTATAATTTGTCAGTTAATATCCTTTAAGAATACAGACTTTTCTAATCAAACTAGCAAATATTGACACCCCATTTTGCATCTTCAAACACCTGAAAATAACACTCGTGAGGGAAGGAAAGTATTTTACAAGTAAGTCCTTGCATCTGATATTTTATTGTGTGATGTCATGTCTTGGTTCATGTACAAGTAGCAATTATTCATAATTAAAAGTTCAGCCTGTAACCCACTGTCTCGTATATATACTTGGTTTCCATTCAACTTCTGAAAAGTATATTCACTTAACTTTCATTACTTTAATTTCTGGATATCCATTTTGTCTTAACATCTCCTACTGTCTAGATTAGGTGAGTCTGGTAATGTAGGGGGGTATAGATATATTCTATAGATGTTAAAATGGCAAAGATATAAAATAACTTTTTAGTGACTAAACATATTGCCAGGCAAGGTTCTGGATCACATTGCACATTATTTTAGACTTTACAACTGACCTTTAAGAAAAATAGATTGTGTTTGTTCCTATTTGTACTTTGAGAGGAGTAAGGTTTTATTATTTTTTTAAAGATTTATTTATTTATACATACAAGCTGGGGTACAGGCCAGAGGCGAGGGACAGCAAGAGGGTTCACCAGAGACAGAGTGGGGAGCAGAACAGGCAGATCAGAAATACACTGGGAGGGGAGAAGTAGGCGAAGCAGGAGAGGTCTGCCGCACCATGTGGGATTCTCCCCAGCTGGGTGTCGAACTCGCATCATGGACTGCCGACAGCTCTACAGCGCAGCGCTCAACCACTGCGCCACCAGGGAGGTCCAGGTTTTATTAATTTTATCAAAAATATCATACTCTGGCAAATTGGTGAAGCCAATATTCTCAAATTGAGACTTACGGTCTTTTTTAAATACACATATGTTCTTTATATTCCCCCAGAACATCTTAAGAAAAAGTCAAACTTTACTTCTTTGCTGGCCTTTGCATGATGCATGGTTCTTACTTGTAAACAATAGCAACCAACTAATCAACTGCATTTGTTTCAAAGGATGTTAAATTAAAGAATCACTAGTCTGACTGTGGATCGAGACATGGAAAACAAAAGGAACAAGAGCATCTGCTAAGACCACAGTCACAACAAAGCCTCAAAACTAGTCCTGAATTGATGTGTTGCTCTCAACCACTCCATGCCGCACTTTGTATCTCCACTATCACCGCTGACTAGCTCCATAGCACAAGCCCCTGCCTTACCATGGCCACTGCTGTCCTGTAAAGTTGAGGAGCTGCCTCCTGCATTGCAGCCTTCCACCTACATGGGTTCTTCAATGCCTATTTCTTTGACATTTCCTAATGCAAAATCAAAATGACTTCTGGAGTTTAGTTGAGCCCACATCACATACCCATGTGGTCACAGGAGACACTACAATATCAAGTAACTGACAGTCTCAACTTCAGTCCTTAAGATAAACTATTACTGTTACCAAATCTAAAAAAAAAAAATAAAAATAAAAAATGTTATTATTCCCAGTCTCCTACGGTCTCAGATAAATGTCAACTACACATCTGAATTCCTGTGACTCATTCTTTTAGCCTAAGAATTTAGAACTTTTCTTTTAAAAATATAAGAAGGATAACCTAAAGACAACAAAACATTGCCATACATAGGTGAGGTACTTAGAGGCTTCTAGCTTATATATGACTATCTCAAACATCAAAGTTCTGAAGAAATGAAATTTTTTTTTATGCTTACAAGAGTTGGGGTGCAGGTCAGAGGTGTGGGGGGTGAGAGGATTGATCAGAGACAGAGTGGGGAGCAGAACAGGCAGATTGACTGAAATACACTGCTGAGTGGAGCAGCGGGCGAGGCAGAAGAGGTTTGCTGTTCCATGTGGGAATCTCCCTGGCTAAGGATCAAACTCCCTGCTTCAGTGGTTGTGAATAGCTTCATAGGCTGAGACTTAACCCTCTATGCCACCAGGGAGGCCTAAAGAGATGAAACTTCTTTTTAAAATCATGTTGTGTTTTTTTTCAAGTTCAAGAGTAGGAAAAGAAGAATTAATAAAAGATGATAAAACTCTTTGTTCAATTATTTGCTTTGCAGGCTTGGGAATGTCTTGAAATTGACTGAAAGGGGGGCAAGGTGAGTGGGCACTGGCAAGACATGAAACTACATTGTGCTGGTCTGTGTTTAATATTCTGAAATCATGATTTGAGTCATAAATTCTGTTATTTTCAAGTGATGGCTGTTTGGGGATTCTCATAGGGGTCTTGAGTTTGGGAGTGCTCAGATCCGTTCCTGGCTGTCACTGGCTTGTATAAGTGACCCTGGGCAAATGAGTTAAGCATCTCTGGGACAAGTTTTCTTCATCTCTAAAAGAGGGATAAAAATACCAGCCACCTGTTGTGAAGATCAGGGAGCTAATATGTCTCAGAAGCTTTCAAATCTCTGGCTCTAAGCCTTTTGCTATCTACGTAGTAAGAACAAAGACAAGTCCTCTTTGCTTTCACCCAAATGCTATATTCAAAGGAATACAAAAAAATACAATATTTGAGTTCCATAAGACTTGAAGGTTATTTTATATTAGTTCAAATTTCAAACTGTTTTTCTCTGTTGTACTCTTGGCACTGCCATTTTTTAAGTACAGCACTTCATTTGCATAGTAATTACAAAGTTTAACAAATAGCATTAATGTCTGAAAGAAAGAGGTACACTCTATTTAAATTACTGACAGTATTACATTACACATTTTTAACCACAATTCAACAAAAAAAAAAAAAGGAAAGCTATTCCATCCTAATGTGCTGCGCAGATTCCCAGAGCTCAGCAATATTTTTGCTTTAAGAAGGTAAAATCTCTTCCTGTGCTCTTTAGTGACTTCTAAAACCCTATTCATAAATACTGATTAGGCACTATTTCACCATAGGACACAGTGCTGTCGGCACAACTCCCTACTCAGAGCCAAATTGGAAATGTTAGTATAGTAAATTAGGCCAAATGTCCTAGTTGTACTGTACATGAAAGATCATCTTTAATAAATAGATGCTAATGTAGCACTGGATCACTATTAACTGTTAAAGTCAACCCCTTGATTCTGGGAAGTTAAAAAAAAGACATTCAAAGAATGTGTGCTATTTTAATGCAGAAAAAGAATAATGAAGGGCAAATGTGAAATACAATTTATTTCTTGAAAAAAATGGACAAGTTGAACAAAAACACTTTAATGGCAGTGTTAGGGAAGAGAAGAAAGAAAAAAGGAAGTGTCAATCTCTAGTCCTGCTTATCCTTCCATACTAATTGTTTTGCTTTTTGTCTAGTTCTGGATTTTTCTGTGCATTGTGTATCTTATGCTTTCAACTAATGCTATTCTCTCTTAATTGTTTGCCCCTAATTTTCTTTGAATAAATTTAATTCATCTGGAAATAAAGCATCCATCACTAATGATTCCCGATTTGCTATCCTACTGCATCACTCATATTCCTTTGCATCAAACCAACGCAGGCACGGAGCTTGCATATACAACTCAGTGACTAACTGCACATAAAGAAGTTGTTTAAAAAATTCAGTCATGGGAAAAGAAATATCTCCTTCTCTTATGAAAATAGACTATCTTGGGGGCCTGCCTGGTGGCTCAAGGGGTTAAGTCTCAGCACTATGAAGCTATCAGCCGCCACTGTAGCAGGAGTTTGATATGAACAAGGGAGCCAACTCACATGGCACAGCAGACCTCTCCTGTCTTGCCCACTGCTCCCCTCAGCAATGTATTTCAGTAGATCTGCCTGTTTCTGCTCCCCAATCTGTTTCTGGTAAGTCCTCTTATCCCCCACTACACCTCTGGCCTTCACCCCAGCTCTTCTCTGCATAAATAAATAAAATAAATCTTAAAAAAAGACATCTTAAAACTCAAATATTTCCTTTCATTTTGTTTCTTCCACTATATAGATATTCACATATTTAAAATTTAATGTATCTTTATTTTTACTTGATGTAATTTTTTGCTATTTGAATGCAAGCATTTTTACTTTATTAATAAATCTCAAAATGCCATTTTAATGGATTCATATTATTTACCAACATAAAAATAAGGAAAATTCAGTATGAGGGTAAATGATTATACGAGGTTTGATCAAAGGTCAAGCAGCTTCCTTTGAATCATAAAGCTTATTTTTGAAATGGAACATGTAAGAATTTCAGAGAAAAAGACTATTGATTCTATGAAAGGGATATATTAAGAAGTTTCATATGACTTGATAGCCCAGCCAAATATTTTAATTCATCTATTGCCTGGGGTGTGACAGATCCAGTTTTCTGCCTTGAGACAGTAGAGCACAATAGCTAAGAGTAATCATATATCCCAGATTTCTAGCCAAAGGCCAGTAACTTGCTAGACCACCATGAGTCACTTGAACTTCTCAAGTCTCTGTTTCTTCTCCTGTAAACTAACAACCTGAAAGTTCATTGTCTTAGATCCAAAGATTCAGTAGAGTCTGGCATATAAACAGAGCCCAGTAAACAGGCAATAGCATCACTATTCATAACTACGTGGTGTCAGTTGAATCTTAATCCGGACTTGATGTTTTATCCACAACTTTAAGCTGAGATGCTGAGCTCTATTTTGATGACAGATTCCTATCCTAATAAAAAATTATAGTTTGCTTTTGATATATCCTTAGTAATAATATTATGCACAATAGACTTTTTTTTGTGTGTTTCGCCATTGACCTACACTCTGAACTATTCAGAAAAGCATTGAATTTTTGGCAAATTTATTTTCAAAAAAATTGAAAATTCTGTAGAAGTTGTTTCCATTTTGTAAGTCATTGTAGTTTCATTTAAAATTAAATAATGTATTTTATGCTTTTATTCTTACAGTCAAAAACATATGGTTTACTATGACAATATTTCTATAATAGAGATTTAAAGCTATACGTAAAGAAACTCTTCTGCTACATCTATCAATGATAGCTAAGAGAGGAGCCTGATACAGTCTTGAATGACCGAGCAAAAGTTTTGTGATTTTTTTATTTCCTATTCCCTTAACACTTTGCGTGCCAGTGCCCTTTAAATTTACCAGCCCTTGGGGTCGGCCATTTTCTGTGCCACCGCATGAATGGTATAAGCATTCAATAAAACACACACAACTCCTGAACTATTGGATATTAAAAAAAACGGTAATATCTCTCATAAAACACCCTACACTTTCACCAAAACAATGTGTAAAGCTTCTAGACTGAGTACGATCAAAGAAATAGCTCCTAATAGTTCCAAATAAATCCACCATGGTGTGAAAAACAGGAGACTAGATGAACACGTATTAATACGTGAGAGGCCACCTGACACTGGTGACAAAAACATGTACTAATACATGAGTGGACCACAAAGTGTTAAAAGACTTCTACTCTTTACCATCCCCACTGAATAATTTAATATTATTCCCATTTTAATATTAAAAAGGAAAACATCTAAAGGTTAAATAACTCACAAAAGCACATAGATTATGGGGCCTCCCTGGTAGTTCAGGGCTATCAAGCTATCACCAGCCACTGTGGCCTGAGTTCCATGATCCCCAGCCAGGGAGCTGACCCACACGGCACAACAGACCTCTCCTGTCTTGCCTGCTGCTCCCCTCAGAAGTGTATTTCAGTAGATCCGCCTGTTCTGCTCCCCACTCTATCTCTGGTGATTCCTTTCACTGTGTCCCCCATTCTCTTCCCTACGCCCCAGCTCTTGTATGCATAAATAAATAAAATAAATTTTAAAAAGCACATAGATTATAAGTATTATCACCTTGATTTAAAATTAAGCTTTTGTGTTTCAAACACCTATGTCTATTTTATTGTACTATTCTGCATTCTAATATTGAAGTTTAGGGATGCTTTGCCTAATAAAATTCATTTTTTAAGTATAACATGTCCTTTAGTGTGAAAGAAATCTGTTGGTTTTTGTTGTTGTTGTTGTTGTTGTTGTTGTTTTGGTTTGGTTCAGCAGTTATTTCTGAATACAAAAACGTTTTCATCTCATTTGTAGACAATATGGATTTAAAAAGAATGGATTGAATATTTTATTATTTAATAAGAATACTAGATAGATTCTCTACATAAGTTGACTTCAAGGACGATAATGAAGTTCATAGGCCATAGGGTTCAGTAGAGTATAGTAATATCTTGAGATGTGGAGTTAGAATAGGAAAGCCATAAAAACATGTGACCCTGTAGAATGTAAGACATATTATGGGTCTTGGGTGGAAGTTATAGGATGATATATGACTGTATTTATATAAGAATAGCTCAACAATGAGAAGTTATCCATGATAAGTGGTAGGCTCTTTGAGTCTATATGCCATTGCTATGGACAAAGCATATTTATTTTTCTTTCATTATATTGCCATTTAAAATCTTTTATCAAATTCCATCAAAGATTATCAATTACATTATATGCCATGATTAGTTTTTTTTTTTAAGATTTATTTTATGTTTGCATACAAGCTGGGGTGTAGGCCAGAGGTACGGGGCGGTGAGGTGGTTCACCAGAGACAGAGTGGGGAGCAGAACAGGCAGATAGACTGAAATACACTGCCAAGGGGAGCAGCGGGCAAGGGAAGAGAGGTCTGCCGTGCCATGTGGGAATCTCCCTGGCCGGTCTTCGAACTCGCGCTGCAGCCAATAGCTCCACAGCACAGCACTTAACACCTTGCACCACCAGAGGCCCCATGATTAATTTTCTATAAACAACTTTGCTTTCTGTGTGCGAATCAGTGTCAATAAAATAAAAATAAAGCTAGGCAAAGAATTTTATTAACCTTGGTTTCAAACAGTATTCCCAGCCTTCCTCAGCTTAATAAACTATAAAGAATGAACTGTGTATAAGCAAAAACTGAGTAGATCTTCAGTGTCCAAGAGGCCCAAGCTAATAATACTAGAGTTCTAGATTTTAACAGACCCATGAACACAATTTAAAAACACAGTCAGAATATAAAATAGTAGCTCCCAATATCTTCTTCAAATTTTATCTTCTTTAGAAGCTGACGCAATTTAGTTTGCTTCATTCTTGGAATTAATTAAGTTATATGATACATTAAAACAATGGCTTATAGTGAAAAATAAAGCAGAGAAGTGAGATAAGGAATGTTTGGATTGGTGAAGGGAAGAGAGATTGCAATTTTAGATAGAGTGGCAAAGGAAAACCTCACTTATGATATAATAGGAAAGACATCTAAGAAGGAACATTCTAGGTAAAAGAACTGTTAGTGCAAAGGACCCACAAGTTGGAGCATATTTTGCATGTCCAAAGGAGAGCAGAAGACAAACAGCATCTTGAGCTGTTAGCAAGAGAAGTGGAGAAAATATAAGGGATCCTTAAATCAGTTAAGACTTCAAAGGTCTTTGTAAGTTCTTTGACTTCTACTCTGTGTGAGCGAGATGCTATTGGAGATTTTGTGCTAAAGAGTGGCAATACCTAAATTTGGTTTCAATAGGATCAATTTAATGTGGAGTTATGTGTATATGATAATAAAGAAAGAATATGGTACATTTAGGAAGCAAGAAATTTAAATTGAATAAGGATAGTCTCTGAGTATGCTGTAGTGAGTGCTAGGCTGACAAAGGATGTTAAAAAAATAGATTATAATGGTCCTTAGTCTCTTTGGTAATAATTTTAGACCTTTGTGTATGTGATAAATGTTAAACATAGGAATAGCATGATAATGTTTACATTTCAGAAAATATGGTCTCATGAAGCATTTTCTTTCCTTGAGAGAAGAGTGACACAACAAAAACAATTAAGTCGATCACCATGATTTGGTTTAGGTACACAAAAAAAGATCTAGTATAACAGCAACTTAAACAAAAGGGTGTTCAAACATTGTCAGTGTGGCATTATCAAGATACTTCCTCAACTGTCAATGATCTAGACTTTTCTGTATTGTTGTTTTGCTAAACTCAACAATGAACATTTTGTTATGGTCCCAGATGGTTGTTCCATTTTCATCTCTCACCTCTGTATTGTAGCCAGCAGAAAGAAAAGAAATTGTAAAAAGCATGCTACTCGCATCTAAGGACATAATGCAAAATTTGTTCATACCATTTTAAATTACATGTCATTAGTCAGAATTTACCTTCATCATAACTGCATCTAACTGTTAACAAGGTTAATAAATGTAATTATTATTCTCAATAGTTAAATGTCTATCTGGAATTCAGAATTTCTACTGATGAAACAGAAAGGAAAAATGAATATTGGGGCAACTGGCTGATTCTGCAACAGAAGCTAGTGCAGCAGTCCAGGTGAGAAGTGCTGAGTGCCAGATCTCAGCTGGTATCGCTGCAGAGAGAGGATAGAGGTAGATTTAAAAGATGCTTAAAAGGGAAATCAACCAGTCCTGATGAACAATTGAATCTATGGATGATAAAGAGTCACATCTAATCTAAGATTTCTGCCTTGAAAATTGATTTTGTGACAGGATCATTAACTGAGAGAGGGATTTCTGAAGAAGAAATAGGTAAATACAACATATATTTGTTTTCCTGCAGGTTTTATTTGAAATTCTTTATGAAGTTAATACCTGGCAGAAACCTTATCTTTATATTTCTTTGTTTAAAAATGAAAATAAAGCACAGGACACACATTCTTTAAAGTATAACAGTATGATTTGAGTGGATGAATTCATTTGTCCTTTAGCCATGGAAATTGCTATAGGAAATACATTTCTATTTACTTAATAGTTACCTGTTATTTTATTTTTGACCCTTCTGCCATCTGCTAACATACAAACATAGGTTACTAACTCATTTGAACCAGTTTTATTTTGGAGACAATGATGTTAATATAATACCTTAAAGTTTGACCTCTCTTCTTTCACATTTCCTGTCATAATTAGGCACACAAAGGAAAACTTAGAAGTGTTGCTTTGAAATCAATACAAGAGCAAAAGCAAACAATTGTATAATAGCATTTCTGTCAGTCCTCTCTGTCAACAGAGATGCTTAAACCTTAAATGTCAACTTAGTTCTAAAGGGTTAGGGGATCCCCTTGTAAGTAGGAGCCAGAAACATACAAATAGCTGTCCACACCTGCTCTCCACTTGCACCTTGGCCTCTCCAGCTTCCATATTTCCAGAGAGATCATCGTGAAAATATGGATGAGTCCAAGAAAGAAACTTTGAAAAACAAAAATTTGTGATCTAAACAAAAGTGGTTAAAAACTAGAACATTAACCTGAGATGAATAGAGAGCAATTGCTGATCTTATAGATTTCCTCATTGAAGAATGCAATATGCAATACTGCTACCATTATTACTGCTATTACTGAAAATTGTTATTATCATTGTTTTTATCAGGTTTCAGATGAAATAATCTAGTACAAATGCCTTTTGTTCTAAAAATTCAGGACTGAGGGCCTTCCTGTTGATTCAGGAATTAAAATCTCAGCACTATGAAGCTATCACCAGTCACTTCAGCATGAGTTCAATCCTAGCCAGGGAGCTAACCCACATGGCACAGCAAACCTCTCCTGTCTTGCGCGCTGCTGCCCTCAGTGGTGTATTTCAGAAGAGCCACCTTTCTGCGCCCCACTCTGTCTCTGGTGAATAGCGTGGCCTACATCCCAGTTCTTGTATGCATAAGTAAATTTAAAAAAAGGAAATCTTTAAAAAAATTCAAGATTGGACAATAGTTACTGGGGAAACAAATAAGAAATTACTTTGCATTGAGCATTTTATATACAACAAACTCATTTAATACTTATATTTAATTTGAGATAGAAATTAATCTCACAGATAAAGAACCTATGTCTTAAATGATTGTGCCAAGTTCACAGGACTAGACTATGAAGAAATAAATATGTGAAACAAGGAATATTTGATTTTAAGTTTTCCCAGTGTTTGTGACTACACCATAATGCATCTCATGTGCATTTCAGATTCATTGAACAAACTATCAATATATAATCCACATTGCCTCAAATCCTAATGTTGTGTTTAATTTACAGTGAAAATTTTCATTATACATTTGCAGCAATTATATTCTACTGTCAGATCAGGACATCCTGGGTATAGATCTCTGTCCTATAACACGATTCTATTGTGTACTTTGTTAAGCTTTGTTATTAAGCCTTTAAATTCATTTATCATATATTCAGTTCTATTCAAATAGTCATTGAATGACTACTACAAAATTATCAGATAATGAGGATTTAGAAGGAAGAGTCACAATGCCTCCCATCAAAGAGTCCAAAATATAATGGGAGAAAAAAAAAACAAACAAAACACATAATAGGAATGCTTGAACATGGAGTGGTATAGATAGTGAGTTGCAGGAAAAAAAAGATGAAATAACCAGATGTGGCTTTAGGGAAAGATTTCACAAAGAAGACAACCTTTAGACTAGACCTTAAAGCATGAACTTCTAAAATAGGAAAGAAGATATAGATCATTCTGGCTAGAAGAAACAAACATGCATAAACATAGTGGTTTGAAATACTAATTCTTGATTTAGAGGCCCTGGGTTCCAAAGATGTTTCTGCCAGCTTTTAGCTGAAAGGTCTTTAGAAATCTTCTGAACCTCCATTAGCTTCAATTTCCTTATATCTAAAATTATAAACATAATGGTTCTTACCACTTAAGGTTACTGAACAAAATAAATTAAATAATTCCTATAAAACTCTTTTTCAGACTACCTATACAAAAACAACACTCATTAAATACTAGCTAATATTACACTGTCTTTCAGTGTGGTTATGCTTTAATTATGTATACACATTGATTAATTCAATAAATAGAATATTCTGGTTGATTAGGTTTGTTCTAGATAATAACTCAATGGATGGACTTGATAGCACATTATAGAGGATAGAGGGAAGAATCAGTGAACCTAAATGTAGAACACAATGTAGTAACTACACAATGTAAGCAAAAGGGAAAAAAAACTGAAAAAATGTAAATAAGCAGAGTCTCAGGGACCTGTGTGACCAAAAAAAAAAAAATCTGACATTCATGTCATGAGAGTCTCAGAGAAAGAGTACAGTTCTCCCCACAAAAGCACTAAAAGACACAATGGATTTGATAAATTTGGCAAGTACATAAACTTTCAGTTAAGCAAAACCAACCAAACTAAATCTGAAGAAATCTACGCCAAACACATGATGATTAAAGTTAAAATGTAAAAAAATATATATTTTTATTGAGATAACATTAGTTTACCACACTATACTTAATTCAGTTATAGGGTCAAACCACTTCAAATGTTTTAAAACTTTAAATTTTGAAATAAAATTAAAAAATGTGAGAGCAGTGGGAAATAAAATCTTACCTACAGGGGAAAAAGAATTCTAATTACAGAGACTTTCTCATCAGTAACCATGGAGACTAGAGAAAATGACAAATGCTAGAAGAATAGAATGGTCAACCTAGTATCCTAAATCCAGTAAAAGTATCTTTCAGAAATGAAGGGAAAGTCATTTTCAGAGGAAGAATATGTAATAGAATTTGCTAGCAACATATGAAAAGATGCCTAAAGGAATTTCTCTAGATAGGAAGGAAATGATGATAAAAGGCTTCATAAAACATCATAAAGAACCAAAGATGATAAAAGAGTACTTATATGATAAACTCAATACAATTTACTCCTGCTCTTTTCCCAATTATGTTTGTTGATGGAAGCAAAAATGGTAACACTGCCTAATTATATCCAAGATACATGAAGAACTAACATTACTCAACAATAAGGAAACAAATAACCGAAACAAAACTGGACAGAAAAACTTAATAGATACTTCTCCAAATAGACATACAAAGTACCAAAAGGTGTATTAGGAAAATGCAAATCAAAGTCATGGAGATTTACCTTAAACCTCTGAGAATGATCTATATCAAAAAGATCAGAAAATTTAAGTGTTGTTAAAAGATGTGGAGAAAAAGAAAAGGTAACAAAGATGAAATCATGGGATTTGTGACAACATGGATGAAACTGGTGGTGATTATGCTAAATCATATGGAGAAAGACAAGTACTCTATAATTTCACACATATGTGGAATATAAAGAAACAAGAAAATGAAACCCTACACATCTGACCTTAGAATTGAGTTTATGACTGAGGAAAAGGTCATGGATGGAGGGCAAAGTAGGAAAGGGCACCATGGTCTAGTTGGAGGATTATTGATGTTTCATCGGTGGGTGTGATGTGATAACATATATCTGAAGAGGTGTGAACCTATATTACTAAAACACTGTTAAAAACAAACTAGCCCCTACAAAAATAATGTAGTTATAAAAAAATAGTAAGATAATTTTTCTAGTGATGATATAGAAAAACTGAGTCACTCATACTTCCCTAGTGGGAATGTAAATTGTACAACCACCCAGGAAAATCGTTTCTTTTTTTAAAATCTAAACATGCAACCACTCTATTAATCAGAAGTTGCACTCCTGGGCATTTATCCCAGGGAAATAAAAACTTGCATTTACATAAAAACCTATGCATGAAAGTTTATAGCATCTTTATTCATCATAGCCAAAAACTAGAAATAACCCAGATGTCCTTTACAGATGAACGTTTAAACAAACTGTGGTACATCCAAACTAATAAAAAGGAACAAAGTATTGATATCCATAACAAGCTGGATGTGTCTTGAGGGAATTATGCTGAATGAAAAATCCAGTCTTTAAAGGTTATATTATATATTATATGATTTCATTTAAAAGGAGTCCTTTAAATGACAAATTCATAAAGATGAAAAGCAGATTGGTGGTTATCAGGCACAGAAAAAGCAATTAAGGAGGTAGACATAAGTGTGGTTATAAAAGGGCAAGGTGATAGATCCTTGCAGTTATGAAAACATTTTGTATTTTGCCTGTATCAATGTCCATATCCTCATTAAGATATCATATGATAATTTTCTAAGACTTACTATTAGAGGAAACTGGGTAAAGGGTAAATGTGATCTGTGAGTTTTCTCTTAGAAATATATGTATGGACTTCCTGGTGATTCAAGGGGTTAAGTCTCAGCACTATAAAGCTATCCTCAGCCACAAGTTCAATCTCAGACCAGGGAGTTAATCCACATCAGACCTCTCCTGTCTCCCCCACTGCTCCCCTCAGCAGTGTATTTCAGTAGATCTTCCTGTTCTGCTCCCCACTCTGTCTCTGGTGAATCCTCTCACCCCCTTGCCTCCCTGGCCTAGACCCCAGTTCTTGTATGGATAAATAAAATCTTTAAAGAAAAAAGAAATATGTGTACATCTACCATTATCTCAAAATAAAGCTTAATTTAAAAATGGAATACTATAACTTATATTAGCCCTATCATAAATATTTTCATTCTTTGGATGCTTTTATCTTAATTTCTCCTTTCTTGCCCCATTCAGCTCCCTGCTTGTATTTCTTAGGCACATATTGTGTATGAACATTTTTTGTACTCCACATTGTGGTTTTCTAAGTCTTAACTGTTACCCAAATCTTCAACCATGTACTCTTTTTTGTTGCAGCATTAGTCATTCAACTATATTCTAATTCTGATGTCAACCAATACATGCCCAGAGTCTGGTTTTTTGTCTTGCCACTTCTGAACTCAAGGAAATAATATGAAGGAGTAGGCAACCCTGAAATGCAGAGAAGTTTCCTTGCTGTGGGATAAACTTTGAAAAGGGAGTGGGAAGGTGAGGTAGGGGTAGAACAAGTGAGATCAAGACTGATAAATTTTCTTAGTCCTCCCTTCAGACTGCTGGAGGGATGGTAATTCTGAAAATGTCTTTCTGTGGCTCATAATAAACAAGAGCTGGTGTTGATAAGGCACCTTCTTACTTTGTTTACTATCTTCCCTTGCTTCACCTTTTTCTCTTTTCCTGCTGTTCTGGGGCTGAACTTCCCCCCGACCCCCAAAGAATGTATTGGCAGTTAATCACAAACTGAGTCTGTTTTTCAGGAAGACATCTTTTATATTTCCCACTATCATATACTGAATATTTTCTTTAAATTTCTGTACTAAGCAGTCAGACTATTCTTTATATCTGTTTAATGCGTTGCACTTATTCTTGTCATTCTTTATGAAAACAGCCAGCTAACTTGAAAACAAAATAGCATAGTGATTAATAAAACAAATTTTAAAGTCAAATGCTCTTTGCCCTGACATTCATTACTTCTTCACATTCTGAGAAAATTATCCAACTTTTACAGGTATCTGTTTTATGAATAAATTGGTGATATTGATATCAATGTCACAGAATTTTTGTGAGGATTACATAATGTTTAGATGTACTTAACAGACTATGTTACCTGTAACTAATATTGAATGTGCTAGCTTTCCCATGTTATTTTCAGCTTTGATTCTAACCAGTACAATGGTGTGAGTTTAATATTTGGGATATTCTAATTTCTCCAAACCATTTCCATATCTATACCTGTTTACTATAGAGCTACTACCCAAATTGCTACCTGGGGAACAGAATAAAAAGGGGTATATTTGAATGTCTGGTAAAGTGTTTATGATGGAAGAAGGTGGCTGTTAACCTGGGGTGGGGGAGAGTAATAGGGATGATTGAGTCACTCAACCAGCTATAAAAATATACAAAAATTGTAGGTGGGGCAGAGAGGATTATTGAAAACCAACCAAACCTCAAAGCTATAGTTGGTTTTTGTTTGTTTGTTTTCCATAGAAATGGAGTGTAGGCCAGAGGTGCTGGCGGTGAGAGGATTCACCAGATACAGCATGGGGAGTAAAACAGGCAGATATACTGAAATACACTGCTGAGGGGTGCAGTGAGTGAGACAGGAGAGGTCTGCTGCACCATATATGGATTAGCTCCCTGCCTGGGAATCAAACTCAGGCATTCACAGTAATAGCATTGAGATTTAATCCCTAGGCCATCAGCCAGGCCCCCAAAGCTATAAATTTACAGAGTAACTCCATTAGAAAGAAATATATAAGGACACCCCTTTCTCTGGCAAAATGCAACTCTCCCCCTTTAAGATATCTGTCCTCCTAACGTCTATGAAGGCATTTTATTTTCTTAAACTTGCCTTGTGTGCTCAACAAGAGACTGTGGAGTCCTTTCTCAGAGAAACCCAAGGACCCCACTTACCAAACCACAACATATGCACAGTTGACTATGGAAAACAGGACATTTACTTCAGCTCCGTTAGCTTTGCAATACCTGTATATAAATTAGAACAATGGCATATTGTGAAGATTGAATAAGATAGTATTGGTCCAAATGACTATACATGGTGACCACAACATTTTGGTGGTCTTTTTTCTTCCTTCTTTTATTAACTGTCCCGTCTTGTTTCAAACCACTGTTTTGCTATAGGTAAAATTTCCCTAGATGATTTCTCCCTAATTTAGTTCTTCAGTAACTGATACTCCATAGATTTGTAACGTAGAACCATTAATTTATGGTGTTTTTTTTAAGTTCCACAAATAGATAATTGCACTGGCGTTTTTATGTATTAATATATAAATATAAGCGAAAGACATCAAGGTATAGGGTATACTTGACTATTTTTAATGTATTTTCAGCACCTCAGTTTTCAAAATTAAGTGTCATAAATAAATCATTTTTATTAGTGAATTGATTTTTGAATCCTTGTTTCATATGGACATCAAAATCCATATTTGATGTCCATATGAAATAATATCACTGTCCATGATTTTTAACACAAATTATATAACCTTTGTGACATGTTATGAAAAACAGATGGATGCATAGCCACTGGATATAGTTGTTTAGGATTGCCCTTAGTGTAAAAAAATGATGAAGATATAGAGAGGAAAAGAACTGAATAAAATTAATAAAACAAAAAATAAAAGGAAACCACTTTAAAAAGCATTACACTGCTATTGTTCCTTCGAAGGCTGAGATGTGATATTAACTGTAACTACCCCTCACTACAGCTTTATTCAAGTACATTAGCCATAGAGGAGAGCAATAAATTTAGTACTAGCTTGTTTCTCGTATTGAGTTACTTACTAATGTTAGTGGCAGTGGAACTACTGTGATCAAATGAACACATTTATGTGCACCTGTGTAATTTAAGTGAGACGTTAAATCACAAAAATGTAAACAACAGTGTATGCTATTTGTCAGAAACTTCCTGGGAAAATTGTCAACCAGGACTTTATTGCTGCTCTGAGAAATAAGTGCATGCTGCTAGAGTCAGCAGCTGCCTCCAGTATTTCTCTGATAGGCTTTGCTTGACTTTCCACTAACAGGCCAGGACCCAACACCTGATTTCCTTTCTGCTGCTTCAGGTTGAGTGTATAGACAAAGTGACAATTTATTAATTGACTTGTTCAGTGGTAATCCACTTTGCCTTTTATTTTTCACCTCTGTGTACAATTTGCTTTTCTTTACTCACAAATAAGTAGAGAAAGGTTCACTGAATATATTAGGCTATATCTATAACCATGACTTAATTTAGATTTTGTTTTATTTATTTATTGGATTTAGTTTGCTTTGTTTTTATTTATTTTTTTTTGAGGTAACAGCAGTTTACATCATTGTTAGTATTTGGGAAGTATAGGACCCCCCCGTCAGGTATCAGCACCCTAGTGTGTGGATGATTTAATTTGTTCTAGACAAAACTGAACAACCTACAAACTAATAAGAACACTTTACAAAGGAACAAATGGTAATAAGTCAAAGAGATTTGTTCATTTAGAGCGGTGCTGAATGTAAGTATAATATGAATCATGTATACGATTTTAAGTGTTCTGGTAGCCATATTTCAAAATAGTAAACACGATGACAAAAACAGGTATATATTTTAGACTTTCAGAACATCCCAGTGAAGACTACTGTCATTTTAAATGCTCAATAGGCACATATGCCTAGGGGTTACTGATATTAGAAAGTACAGATTCAGAGTTTATTTTTTTTAAAGGTTTTTTTTTTTATTTATACATACAAGCTGGGGTACAGGCCAGAGTGTTCACCAGAGCCAGAGCGGGGAGCAGAACAGGCAGATCAGAGATACACTGCTGAGGGGAGCAGCGGGCAAGGCAGGAGAGGTCTGCCGCACCATGTGGGATTCTCCCCGGCAGGGCGTTGAACTCACGTCACCGCTGCCAACAGCTCCACAGCACAGCCCTTAACCGCTGCACCACCGGGGAGGCCCCCAGATTCAGAGTTTAGATACAATAGGCATAAGTGATTTAAAACTCTGAGAGAGACTGAGGCGCTTCTGAACAATGGCAGGCAACCACAATCCTAAGCAACAATTTTAAATTCTTTGGAACAATAATCATTCAAAATTTCAATATTCCAGTGGCAAAGTTGGGGTGGGAGATATGTGGATGGAAAGAAGGTTATAGTACTTAGTAGATTACTTGCTTTAAATTTTAAAGCTAATGATTTATCAGAGGTAATCAGGCTGAGTTGTAGAAAATAATTCATCTCACTGAATTTGCAACTCAATGATATCAGGGTTAAAATTAGAACTGAATTGAATTAATTTTTGTCTGGTTAGTTTTCATACACCATACATATGGGAATAAAAAGGTGGATGAGGAAGATGAAATTCTTATATTTGAAAGACTCACAATTAAGGGGATGAAGAATATGATCTATTGTATTTGAAAAGGAAAGGGTAAAAGCAAAAAGGAAGGAAGTATAATGGATTATTTTATAATTTTAGAATAATTAAAATAAGCAAAAACAAAACCCAACTGACACCAGAACTTATTTTATGAATAGTGCTGGTATTAAATAATTAGTAAGATGACAGTGGAAAAAAAGTCTAGAATCTAATTTTCAGCACAAAGACTATATTTTATATTGAGACAAGAAGTGCTTATATTGTAAATACATGTTTTAATAAATAACTTGAAAAGTAGCAAAGATGTACCCCAAAGTTTTTCATATATAGCTATATTTTTGGTCACAACTTTGTAAGATGATACCGTCTACTATAGAAACAAGTTCAGAGACCTTAAGACAAAAAATGATCATAATACCTTGTGAGTTAAATAGGGTACAAAATTATAGATATATTGTCATTCCATTGTTACTTAGAAATGTAACTTTAAAAATATACTCAAATATATATGTCAAATTATTAATAACAGTTGCTGCTGGGTGATTTATTTTTATTTCTATTTTTTATTTTTCAACTATTATAAAGGAGTAATTTTAATTTTATTATGCCAATTAGGCTTATTTCATCACAAGGAGAAATAAAACATTGGATTTGAATTTATAAAAATTAAAATCTTCTATTAATCAACATATATAAAAAAACGAAAGGCAAAAATGCGTGGAAGAACTATACATGACAAATAGGACAACAGATTAATACCCACAGAGTATAACATTTCACACAGACTAAATACAAGGATTACAAGTAAAGAAAACAGAACATAAGGAAAATCAAGCACACATAAGCTAATTAATAACCAAAGGCATGAAAATTTAACCATAAGGTGTAATTTTCTAATTTTAACTTCGAAAAATAATTTATAAGTAAAATCTGAGAAAGCATTTGAAATACTCCTTTTTTTTTTTTTTTTTTTTTTTTTTGCTTCTGGAGGAATAGAGTAATAAATACCAAAATAGCTTTCTGGAATGTAATTTGACAATACTATCCATATTTCTAAAGAGATCTTGTCTTTCTCCTAAAAATATAGTTAGAAATTTGCACTAAGATTTAAGTGTGAAGGCATTTATTCCCATTTTTATCATTGTCTTAATTTTAAGGAAATATTTAAATATTAAAAAATGCTAAAACGATAAAGTAAAAAAAACATATTCATTAAAATAAGCATTATTATCTAGTAATTAAAATAATGTTTTCAAATAATATAATAAAAGGTTTCTACTTTTTGTAAATAAAAACATCAGATAAAGCACTGATTTATTTACAACTAATACAGCAGCAATGACCAATGTTATTTTAAATGAAATAAACCAACATAACAAAATTATTAAATATGGCAACAGTATTGATTTGCCACCTATCTGTAAAATGAGACCTCTTCCATTTTTTTCATTAACATTTTTGCCATTCGCAGCTCACAAAAAGTACTTTATAAATGACAGTGAATATAGCCAGAGATACAAATCTATGTGTATCTATTTTGCTTGATAAAACACCAATTTTAGCTGTGATAACTATTAAAATAATGTATTTAAATAAGCAACTCAGAGCAGACCACTGATTGTACATCAGAGTGTTGAAAAGTATTTTGTCACAATAATTTGATATTACTATTACTACCATTAGTAATGTATTAAAAACAATAATTGTGGAGACCAATATTTTATCCTTCCTTTATACTGAGTTTTTATTGTTAAATGCTTTATAATTTTCAAAATATTAATATAGCAGTAATATCTTTTGAAGATATTTAATTAAATCTGTGTTACTTTAAAAAAAGTTATACTGCATGACTGTAATATAGGCATCTACATAAAAGGGAGAAGCACTATGTTTTTCACCCCCATTTACACGCAGCTGCCTTGGACTAGAAACTAGAAACTAGGTGGTGGAACTGAGTTCTAGATGAAGCTATATAACACTGAAGGCAGGTGGACTCAGAAAGCACCTGGAGAAGAAAAATAAACTTGATTCTTGACTTTGAACTTGCACTAAGGACTTGAGGGTCATGGAAGGAGACACATGGAAGAGAGACATGTAGAGAGAGACATTTGAAAGAGGCAATGTAGGTGAGAGACGTGGGGAAGCTGACAATGGTGGCCTTAACCTTGAAAAAAAAAAAGATTTGTACTTTGATTTTGCACCTTTCATCTAAGACTTGGCTGGCCCCTTTTACCCCTTTCCCATGGTTCTCTGCCCAAGGTGCCTTAGGCTTGTCGCAAGCCTTCAAGCCACAGCAGCTCCACTTGAGAAAATCCTATTTGGCTGGGCATTTGCCTCCAAGGGGATGAGTAAGTTTGGGTGTTCTGCTGGGAAACAATTATCCTTTCTTCTCTCTCTATGTCCCACATCAGTTCTATTAAAATACTTTTGCATTAGAGTATGCTTGTTTTTGTACACATGGATGGCTAGAACCCATGCAAATTTGGGGTTCCCCAGGTGCCCCTTGGACTTCGTGCTAACAAGACCTCTGTTCTGGACTAAGGGTTTTAGCTTGGCCAAGTACAATCTCCACATGGCACAACTGAACTGACATGATATTGAGGTAAAAATTCTCAGAGGAATAAATATAGTGCTTTTGCTGGTCATTGTTATCTACCAAGTATATTACCCTCATGAACTTTATAGAGGATTGGGGTAAAATATTAACTTTATATGATTCTATTAATACTTATTATTTGAAAAAAGAGAACATAATGCATGTATATTGTATGGTTTTAGTTACAAAACATACATAAGTGAGTTCATATAAAAATTAGGAATAAATACATTAAGTGTTACTGGTAGTTATCACTGGGTTATGGGATTTTTTTTTTTATTTCAGCTTTACTGAGGTATAACTGACATAAAAAAATCACTGGGTATTTAAAATGTTCATTGTGGTAATATATACATGGAGGGATTCCCACCATCTAGTTAATTAACACATCCACTACCTCACTTGATTTATTAGACATGATGTGTATATATATGTATGTATGTATGTATGTATTTTGTATGTATTTATTTATTTTGGTGAGAATATTTAAGTTATACTGTCAGCAAATTTCAATTATATAATACAATGTTATCAACTATAGATACTGTTTTACATCTGACTCTATCCATCTCATATTTGAATTTGTACCCTTTTATCAGCCTGTCACTATTTTTGACCTTACATTCAGATCTTTAAACCATTTGGACTTAATTTTTGTGTATTATGTAAAATAGTGTTATACTTTTATCCTTTTGCATGTGACTATCAAGTTTAACATTATTGAAGAGACTGTCCTTTCCCCCATTGTATATGCTTATCTCTTTTGTCATAAATTAATTGACTATTTATGTGGGTTTATTTCTACGCTCTGTTTCTGTTCCTTTGATCTATGGACCTGCTTTCATGATAGAATCATCCTGGTTTAATTACTATAGCCTTATATTATAGTTAAATCAGGAAGCTTGATGCTTTCAAATGTGCTTTATTTTCCTCATAATTTCTTTGGTTTTTTGAGGTCTTTTATTGTACCAATAAAAGTATTGACTCAAATTTCTTTTATTGTACAAATTTAAGTATTCTATTTCTGTGAAAAATGTCATTGGATCTTGATAGGAATTGTATTGGATCTATAGAGTGCTTTGAGAAGTACAGACATTTTGGGAATATCAATTCTTTCAATCCACGGATACAGGCTCTTTTCATTTGTTGGTGTCTTCTTCAATTTCATTCATTATTGTCTTATAGTTTTTAGTGTACATATCTTTTACCCCTTGGATATGTTTATTTCTAGGTATTATTTTCTCTTTGATGCAATTATAATGGTATATTTTCTTAATTTATCATTCTGATAGCTCATTACTAGTGTACAGAATTCATCTGATTTCTGTATTCTTCAACTTTATAATAGTTTATTATTGAAGTTTAGGATTTTCTATATATAACATCACTTCATCTTCAAATACACAGTTTTACTTCTTCCTTTTCAATTTGATTCTGTTTCTTTTTCTTGCCTAATAGCTTTAACCAGTAATTTTAGTAGTATGTTGAATAAAAGTGATAAGCATGAACATCCTTGCCTTATTTCTGATTTTCAAGGAAAAGTTTACAGATTTTTATCATTGTGTATGATATTAGCTATAGTGGATTACTGAATAAATGGTGACCTCTATTGTCATTTGTACATGTAAATGCAAGTAAATATGAACATTATCACTATTGGTTATATAGTGCCTGCTTATTTGCAATGGAAGGGTACGCTCCAGGTAATGTAACTTGCTTGCTTGTTTTTATCCTACTATGTGTTCAGCAGTGCTCACATCCTTCAGTTATGAAAGTTTAAGTAACCAAACTGGGCAAAGAACCACAACCAGCTGAGATGGTTACTGAGGACAAAGGAGTAGAGTGGGGTGGGGAGGAAACTAAACAACAACAGTATACACCCATGTGACCCATTTCAGAAAAGAGGGCCATAAAGTATTTTTATTTTTATATGAATATGTTTATCACATATTGTGTTTTACCTCTCCCATTCTTTTTCTTTTATCTCAGTATTTAAGAAACAGGAAATTAAAAGAAGAGTAAAGATAGCACAGAAACTTCATATCTTTCTTTGGGGAATTGTTAGCCTATTTTTGATTAAACGCAATGCACTAGTATCATATTAGACAGAAGTATGACTCTGTTACTATTCTGTTTGCAGAGTTAGTATGGCTTTGTAATGGGATGTTCCCCATGAAAAAGGGGAGGTTCTGTATTCCCTGTCCCACCCAAGGGAAGGTGGAGCTGAGCAGGGAGGAGAAGAAATTGGAGGGGTGACTAGAGAAGGAAGGAAGGATGGAGAACAAATCCCAGAGAGATATGTGAAGGACTGTGCTTACTTCTTGGTCCTGGACTGGTTGAAACAGATGTAGGTGAGAGACCCATGGGAGATTAACAATGGCAGCTTTTATCTTGATTTTGATTTTGGTCCTTTTGTCTCAGACATCCTGGGCCCCTTCTGCCCCTTTCCTATGAATACCCACCAGAAAGTGCTTTAAACTTGTGGAAGGCTTTCGGACCTCAGTGGCCCTACTTTGGGCCAATCTGTTTGGCTGGACATTTACCCACGATGGGATGTGAAACACTAGGTGTTGATTTGAAAACTATGTTTTTGATCTTTTCTTCATTGCACTCTAATTGTGCTAAAGTTCCTTTCTACTAAAGGTCTTATGTCCTACATTATGTTTTGTCTTGATGTGGCAGATGGCAGAACCTATTTGGAATGGGCACGTTCTAGGGTCCCCCTCTCCCTGCCCTGTAACAGCTTTAACAGATGTGTATGAATGTCAACATGAGAAGGAATGAAATGTGATAAATTTTAATCTGTCAAATCTGTGTAATAGCTCCCATATTTTAGTGCCTAGTATGTTTCCAGTTAGCATACACTACATGGGATATTCTCTTATAAAACTTGAAGGACAAAAGGAAATAGCAGTCATTTTGTAGCATGTATGTAATATCTCCCAGTTATTCAAACAATAATCTAGTTGCTGCTGTGAAGGAATCAAAGGTATTCAATAAATTGTGATCAAGGTATTTAATAAATTGACTTTATTTTTTTAAGAGGTTATCCTGGCTAGGATCTTATTTAATCAGTTAGAAGTTCTTTCAGAGTTTATGCCATCCCTGAATTAAGAGGACATTGTTTGTGGTAAGTTTCAGCTTGTGATTCCACTTAACTTGTGAACTTCCCTTCTTGACTACCTTCTCTTTTTTTTAAGATTTATTTATTATGCATACAAGCTGGAGTACAGGCCAGAGGCGTGGGGCAGCGAGAGGGTTCACCAGAGACAGAGTGGGGAGCAGAACAGGCAGATCAGAAATACACTGCTGAGGGGAGCAGCGGGTGAGGCAGGAGAGGTCTACCGTGCCATGTGGGAATCTCCCTGTTTAGGTATGAAACTCGCGTCGCTGCTGTCAACAGCTCCACAGCACAGTGTTTAACTGCTGCGCCACCAGGGAGGCCTCTTGACTACCTTCTTAAACACTTCAGATTTATATCTGAAAAAAAATTATAACTGGATAGATAGACACATTATACTGAGTCTGCTTTGTGCTTTTCCAGTTGAATTCTGACTGACATTAGGTTTATTATTTTTATATTGATGCATCTTTTAGTCACATAGTTTCAAATCCCAAAATTTCTCTGTGGAGTTGATCTGAGCTTCAATATATATCTAACTCATTGCTCTTTTGTTGCAAATGATTCTCTAATCTTCAGAAATTTTATCTATAGTTACTATATACATTCTAAAATACTATATATTAATTTTTCAGTTGAAATTTAAGAGGGTATTTGTTCACCTACTTATTGAGCAATATAAGGAAAAAATTGCATAATAGAGAAAAATAGTAATTTTATTAAATACCTGTATCTCTATTTTCTGCAGACATAGTACTTACAAATGATGTTTTCCAGGTTTCTCTGACATTATCAACCTATTAATCAATTTATCCAATTTCATTCTGCTGTGTAGGACTCTACAGGATGTATTTTATCCAAAATTATTTAGTGACCTCTTTCAAATGGCTAAGATGGGAGCCAGGATAAAAATATGAAGCATAATAGTGTAAAAGAAAAGATTAACCCTAACTGCTTTTGCATCAGGTGATACTTTTCCTTAGTTGTCATGTGGTACAGAGAACAAACAAAATGAGTCAAGATGGAACAGCTGACTAGCTCATACTGAAGCCAGTCATTTTGTTTTAATCACTCATTTTACAAAAACAGTGCATGGGTTCCTACATTATGTCACAATTTATAAAAACATACTTATAAAAATAATATCAATATTTGAAACTAACATTTAATCCAAATATTTAAAAATCCTACCACGTTCACCAAAGCATATTTTTCAAAATTAGGACCATAACCTAGCAGTATCTGGCCAGTGTTCTGGTACTGTTGGTTTTCCTTTCACTAGGTTACTCAGCTGATATGCCTCCACTTTTCAGGTATTAGCCTCGGTTATGGTGGTGTGAACTCTTTGGCCTATGTCCTCTATCAGTTTTCCACACTATACAAGCATCAGCTCAACTGAGTGTCTAAGGCTACTACTTAGGGTTGTATCCGCAAGTATGTTACAGATCCTCTTTAGCTTGTTTGCAGAACTCTAAAACACCCAAATAGGGGAGAGAGCCCTCATCCTTTCTTGTGGCTCTGCTTAGATCAACCCAGAAAGGCTCTGCATTCATTTTCTTTCCTTTCTCTCATATGAGACATACTCACACAAATGGATATTCTAGATACAATCCCAAGTTTCCTCTGCAATTTCACGGACTCCAGTTCAACTCTGGTGGCCTACCAAAGGAAGAGTCACATGTGTCTTCTTCATGCTTAAAAACCATGCTCATAACATCTAAAGCAGATTCAATGCAACTCCAGTAAATATCCCGCTGGTGGTGTTCAAAGAAATAGAACAAAGCTTACTGAAATTCAAATGGAACCAGAAAAAATTCTAAATACCTAAAGCCTTTTTGACTAACAAGGGAAATAATGGAAGCATCACATTTCTGAACTTCCAACTGTATTATACAGCCATAAACTAAAACAGAATGGTACTGGGATAAAAACAGACACACAGACCAATGACATGGAACTGAGAACACAGAAATAAAAGCACACACTTAGGACAACTTATCTGTGACAACAGGACAGTCTATACATTGGAACAAGGAAAACGTCTTTAATAAATAGTGCTGGGAAAACTGTGACTACCACATGCAGAAGAATGAAAGTAGACAACTATCTCACACATATACAGATATCAACTCAAAATGGAGGAGGAAACGGTTTTAAAATGGGTCATCTAAACTACTAATTAATTATTTTATGTCCAGAGTATAAAATTACTGCTTTTTCAGATAAGTTAAACAGGGCAATAATTTATGATATGGATAATTACAATCTTGAGTGACAAAAAACTAGAAAACCCAAATACCTCACTAAAGAATAGGTCTACATAAAAATCTGTGCATGCATATGAAAAATAGGTGATTAAGAACATTTTCAAAGATATTTACTACTCATTATCTATATGAAATACTATATATTGGGATTGTTTTCACTCCATATTATAGCATGAATATATATATACACACACATAAATATACATACATAGTCAATTCTCACTATTTAGGCTAGTTATGTTCTGTAACATCTCTGCAGACACTGAATTCATGAATACTACACCACTATTGTTCCTAGGGAAATGTGTGTGTGTGTATGTGTGCATGTGTCTATACACTTACGTTATATATGTTATAACTAATCCTAAAAAAAAGTTTTACTGGTAGAATTTATTTTCTTTTTTTTACCAAAAAATGAGATTTAGAGATATTAAGATTATTTGGAGATATTAAGATATTAAAAATGGGATTTAGAGATACTGAGGCCCCCTCACTAACAGCTACCAAATTTGGGACTCAAACCCTATTTTATTACCCCCAAAGCCAGAGTTCCTTACCTTGCTCTGCACTGCCCCTGCCTTTTCCACTTTCTGGTTATATGAGGAAGACAAGAAGGCTCTGAATCATCCCAACTGGGATCCTGTGTGATCCTTGATTCATATGTTTCACTGCTCTGCTCATGTCCATAAATGATTAGAAAAGCACTACCAATATTCATTTTGGAGTTACAAATAAAATTTTACCAAGTAGGCAAATTCACAAATAGAAGATCCATGAATAAAAAGGACCGATTATATATATATATGTGTGTGTATACACACACACACACACACACACACACACACACATATATACACACACACATATATATATAAATACACATATATATAGATTGGTATGTGTGTATATGTGTGTGTGCATGTGTATATGTGTGTGTGTGCATGTGTATGTGTGTGTTGTGTGCATTTGTATGTGTGTGTATGATCAATAATCCCATGTTTACATAACCGAGTCAATAAACCCAAGTCAGTAAATAAGCTTTGAAAGATGTAAACACACATGCTTGTCATATCTATTATAAATATATGATTATGAATAAATATATTTGCTGTTTATTCTTCATTTTATAAATGGAAATATACTAAATGTACAAAAATGCTTTAAAAACAATTCATTCTGTCTTCTTTTCTCTAGAGAATAACTTAAATATGAGCAGCACTCAGATTTTTACAATATTTGTCTATTTTTAATACTATTTTATTGATTTATCATTAATTTAAAGAAATGTACATTGTTTTATAAATTTGGGAAGTACAGTTTCACACTTCTATATGCTTATAAGCCTCACCTAACCTAGAGTCAAAGTTGTAGTGCTATTCCCATTGTCAGCTTATGAATAAAAAGTAAATTAAACTATCCATTTTGGAATATTCACACTAAATCAGTATAGATAATCAAAATTTTTAACATCATGTTATTCAGAAGGAACTCAAAAGTAAAAAGAGATATTACATTTTAACAGAATAATATTACTTTTAGAAGCATAGATTTCTTTGTATGTTCCTAATATGCCATTTGGATGAGTGTGTGTGTGTGTGTCTGTGTGTGTGTGTGTCTGTATGCGCGCATGTGAGCGCAAGCACATGCATCTGTGCATGTGTGTCTTTTATTACCAAGGGATTACAGAATTTAGAAGGGAAAGAGAAAATGAATATGAAAAAGCAAAAATTCCACAGGTGGCATTTCAACAATTAATTTAATTTTTATTCTAATGTTCCAAGCAATATATGGAAATGACTGCTTTTTTACAAAAGCAATTTCCTTTTTGGCCTGATGAAAGTAAAAATTCCTGTATGTTCAAATTCATTTCAAATTTCAAAGGACAGAACAGCCTTGGCTTTGGCTTGGTTCTTGCAAGCAGTTGGGCAAATTGACTGCATAATGAGTCCTTGGCTGTCCCTAACCAAAACTTTGTTGGACAGGTTCATTTACAATCCTCAAACAGAATGACCTTCCATCTGGCTTAATGGCCCCTGGATTGTTGCAAATGCGACCTGACATTTCCTTATGGGTGAGTTATTAAATTATATCACAGAGCACAATAACATAATTTGGTTTCAGAGCCTAAGTGAAAGTGATAGTCCAGCAGATTAAGATGTAAAATTCCTTTGCAAAATTAAGTTATTTATAATCTGATGCATACTCCCTTGTTTTATCTGCCATATAATATAATTACTTTCTACAGTACAGTAGTTGCATATACTGACAATGCTGACAGAACAGAAATAGCATTTGAAGAGGAAAGAGAACTTCAGTGGGAAGGTAACTGACTTTTACAGCTATCTCTCTAAAGTGAAACCACTTGCAATTTTTGTTGCGCTTTTCTCCCCTAATGGAATTGATCCATTAAGCAGTGCTTCTCTCTTTCACCTAATAGTATTAAACATACTTAACTCTATGAGCTTCTGTCCCTTTATATATCCTGAAATATCCATTATGAGATGACTAATAACAATGTATTTTAAATTGGTTGGTTTTATCTATTTAGCTATTTCTAGCAGTCTGATCCAGTGAAAAGTAAACCAATATCTCATTTGTAATTCTATGAGATACTTGAATCATTACCTCTAATTTTCAAATAGTCTGGATACATTTCTGATAAAAACAATTCTCTATTTCCACTAATACACAGAAAATGTAAAATTCCCTTAGAAATTTTTGCCATTAGAAAATGACAAATTTGAGGGAGGGGGCTGTCCTATTTGGACAACTGTAATTACCAATCTAACAAAGAGATCCTTTTGGTATATTTCACAGACAGGACTCTGGCCTATACTCTTTAGTCTCTTTCCTAGAATTTCCTAACTTTTAAAAGAATTGATCTTTATTCTCTTCATTCATTTGTCCTATTTATTTGTTATCAACCCAACTTTAGTTGAATACCCCATCCACAACCTATTTTAAGCCCCTAGCGGTCTAGCACTATGGTTGGTTTTATAAAAACAGAGATAAAAATGGAATTAATGATAATTTTGCTAAATGTGATAAAATACAAGATCACTAGAGCAGAAGTCTATTTTAAGCATGTATATATCCCAGTTTCTAAAATGTGTCTGAAACATAGCATGATACCTGTAGAATATTGCTTACACTGTGTTTTATATGTGTGATCTCATTTAACCTTTAAAATGTCCTACAGGGTAGGTACTATTATTTTTTTCTTATTCCAGAAGATGAAAATAAAGAATAAATATGACTAGTCATTTTTCCAAGTTTATGAGACTAAAGTAGCCAACCATTTTCAAAACCAGGAAGACAAGACTGGTCCCAGAGTCTGTTCTTTGAGCAATTGTTCTCTTGTTCACCCCTGCCCATGTGTAAACTTATCTATAATCAATACTTCTAAAATCAAACTTAATTGGTCATTTTTTGTACATTTATGAGGCATTTTTTATACTCTTATCATCCAGACCCATGATATAAATTATACTATATACATTACTAGGAATTTCAATTCCTTAATAAAACCAATTTGAGTCAATGAAAGCCAGAAACTTCACTTGAAGGAATATCATTCTCACATCACTGGTTTAACGCTTCTCACATTCTATCTTCCAAACCACATCACTTATAGCTTTAAATCCAAGATTAAAGCTAATCTCCCACATTAAACTTCCCCTCATTTAACATTATTTACCAGTTCATGCATCTCTTAATCTAATTGGGCTATGTCTATTTAAATCCAAATAATCTTATGTCAGGAGGAAAATGTCAAATTTTGTGAAGTCATGGAGATCCTACCAAATGCATGGTTTGTTGTTGAACAACACCATCTTTTTGTTCATTTCCCCTCCAAAATATAGACACTTTTACACATATGTATTGTTCTTTTATTTTAGAGGGGATAGGGATTTAAACTTGACTATCCCAAACCTCCTTGAGTTTATTGTGTACCTTAAATAAGTACAGAAACCAGTGTTCTATACATTGCTAACATTTTCATGATTCCTTCCTTAGATGTAGCGTGCTCAATAAATGTCACAGTCACTTCTACATTTAAAGTTTGCAAATCATTTTTCATACTAAAGCTGAGATTCTCTTTGTAATTATTTAGGAATGATAGAATGTAGGTACAATAATCTATGCCTCACAGTTGAAGATAATATCAGAAATTTTTAAAAAATGTGAACAGGGTCAGCCATCTAGTAGAGTCAAATTTTTACTTTCCCTCCTTTAAGGTGCATAATTTAGCCAAGATTATAAAACATTATCTGCTTATTACATAGTTACTATAAACTAGGTCCACCGCTTGCTTTCCTCTCTCACCATAAATCCCCTGAATATTTGGTAGCTCCAGACAAGTGAGAGTAGCCTATTTGAGTGTTTTTTTCCAGCTCCAGGAACTGAGTTCATTTGTCTTTCTTCTGATTGACAGTCCATTGCTCCCACCTCTTCTTTCCTATTGCTCACATAATAGAACCTACTAGCTCTTAAGGGTAAAGTTCAAACATCCTTTACTTTTTGATTGTTATTCACCAGTTGAATGTGAATTCCCCATAAAATGCTCTCCTGTAACCAGAGTTTGCCTCTAATTGAGATTATAGCATATAACTTCATATTGTAGCTTTCCTTTTCTCAAATTTGTTCACCCCCTAATCTGCAAGTCTCCAAAATCAGTGGGAATATGTGTTCCCTGCCACGCCCATTACATACTCACCCTAAGATCAAATTCATGCACATGCAATGTTCCAGTAACTGACTCTCCAAAGAAGAAAAAAAGCAAAAGCAGTGATTTGGTGTGTCTGCCTATTTTAGTGAGGCAAATATTCCTCCCTGGCCAAGTTAAAGCCACCAACAATTTAACAGCCAGTTCACAAAATTTCTTAGTGTTTATAAAATTGACTCTTACAACTTTAAACATCTGGCTCTAGTATATACATTCACATTTCCTAGCATAGTTCCATGTGCACAACCAGCAATCAAAGATAAGCAATAAAGAAGGTAAATCAGAAGTATAATAGAAAGAAGTAGAAAGCCAGGAACCTAAACAGCAAAAAATAATTTTTTTGGGTTTCTTATAGTACTAATGAAGCAGAAAAGTGTAACTTTACAATCTTGTTTCCTATCATTGTTAATGTGGCCTTTCTGCTATACTTAACTCAGTCTCTCTCTCTTGCTCTCTCTCTCTCTCTCTCTCTCTCTCTCACACACACACACACACACACACACACACACACACACAGCTCTCTATCTTTCCTCAGCTGTCTCAAACAACAGCTAAAATCTCTCAGGACAAAGAAAAAAATCCATGGTAGTAAAGTTTAAAAATAGAGCATTAGCATCCTCCACAATTCACGAAGTGCCCTTCAACAATCCTTTCTACAGTGCTTTCATTAAGCCAGGCTAGTGATATTGGCTCTAAAAGTTCAAACATTTTACCTTCCCAGAAGACTACCCACCTTGCTGCTTTCCACACTGACAGCTACCCCACGTTTGATGTCTTTGCAGGTAATGATCCTTCACAGTATTCTTGAAATTAAATTTCTAAAATATCAGTTTGACTTTTACTTAGGTTTTTGCCATTGAGCCAGTAGAAGTTCCTTGGGAACATGATATTAATTTCCATGAGGACCAGCATGCTAGTTACAAGATGGATATAACACTTTATTTATTTATTTAGTCAGTTGTTTCATAAATTATATATATATATATACACACACACACACGCACATAATTTTATGTGTGTGTATGTGTGTGTGTGTCTGTGTGTGTCTGTGTAATTTCTACACACACCAATTAATTCCAGTGTTCTTTATCTTGACATTAAATAGCCTCCCTGCTTTGAGGGTGGGGAAAGATTTAAAAGAAAAATCTTGACTTTCACTTTCACATTTTTAATGAAAAGGATATCTCAGTCACTTGTAACACAACTTAATTGCTTCATTATATTTTTATAGAGCACCTGAATTGCTTGGAAGCAGCTTAATTAAAATGGTACTTGTTTTATAGTTAACGGAAATGCAAAAAGCACATATCCTGCAGCACAATCAATCATATTTTTTCTTTTTTGCAGTCTCAAAGACAGTGTAGAATGAGCAGATTAATAAGGCCCTGAAACATTTGGGCACCATTAGAATTTAGATGTGTGCATTTTCTTGAACTTAAGCTTCTCATAAACTTTAATGTGATCTGTCCTTGAATCTACTACATCATTTAATGAATCACTGGCCATAATACATTTTGTGGTCTGACTGTATATTCACCAATTCTGTACATTAGGAAAGAAAGGGAATTTTCAATAAAGCAGTAGTTATCATTAGGCACAATTCCATACTGCTCTCATAGTTAGTTTCACTGCTATTGTCAGCAGAAATTATCAAGAAACTAAAAGGCACAGTTTTGAATCCTAATTCAGTGGCAGGATTGCTGTGTGGCCTTGATTATATCGCTTAATTTGTCTGTGTTTATTTCCCTTTTCTAAATAAAATGGACTTCTTCACTGGAGATACATGATATAATAAACTTTTTTGTGTGCTTGCAACTTAAGACTGTTTGAGGTAGAAAAGACAAAGATATAGAGTGTGAGAGGGTTTTATTAGAAAATCATGCTCATAGCACCTGAGGGGAGCATCATCTGTGCGGCAATTCCAAGGACCTTCTGAAGTGACTCAGGGGTTTTCCATAGGACCCAGCGGCAGTGTGGCTCTGATCTGTACTGACATTTCTCTTCCCTGCAATGACATCCACAATACAATTCCCAAACTTTTAGGTCTATGCCACAACCGGCCACAGTTTTTCTCTGGGAAAAGAAAATTTGAGGACTTTTATTAGAGTCTTTCCTTACCTTGAACTGGTCTAATATTTATACAAATTGTAATAAAGCGTCAGTCATGTGTTTGCCATTTGTTCAATAACTTTACCAGCTATGTACTATATTTCTGGCTCTGTTGGGTCAGATTTTATCATATTTGACATTGGTGCCTAATTATCAAATATAGATATGAGATAAAGACAAGAGACTTTGCATGTCAAAATGTGTGTGTTTTGGATGGAAAACTTAGAGATAAAACAAATTTTATCTTAGAAAACTTAGAGATAAAATACAAATTACAAATTGCGTGATAAAAATAAAATAAAATAAAATAAAAATAAAATAAAATAAAATTGTGCGATAAAATAAAATACAAATTGTGTTAAAATTTCTGCTATTAATTAAATGTTCCAGTTCTGATTTATTGAAAATATCAGTGCACAAGGAAACTCATAGAGTTACATAAATGTCAGACCAAGAAGTAAACAACTCTCCTTTCCTGGAACTAATGTTGAATTTTAAAATACTATAGTTAGAATTGATAACTGTTATCCAGCTCCCTCAAAAAATATAGAACACACACACACACACACACACACACACACACACACAGAGGAAATCATCTACACAGAGAAGGAAAAGAAGTAGAATTTCTAATACTAGGATCAAAAACACTTGTTCCCTTAACTAGAGTAAATCACCATAATGGAAAAAGTATCTCTAGTTGGATAAACAACACTTCTGGTGTAGTGTATTGAATGGGTAGCTATCAAAATGATAAAGTCCATATCCCCAGAACCTGTGACTGTGACCTCATTTCAAAAATGTCTTTGTAGATGTAATTAAGTTAAGAATCTCTAGAGAAGATGATCCTGCATTTTCTGGGTGAGCTCCAAATCTCATGATAAGTGTCCTTATAAGAGACAGAGGAGACACAAGGAGAACAAGGAGAAAAATAAAAAAATGTCCCTTCATCTTCCAGAATTCCCAACAATAAAATCCTATCTGGAAACTGCATTTAGAATACCAAAATCCATCTCAAATCAAAATCCATCTCACATCATTACCATCTAGGGACACTCCTTGCATATTTCTTTTGTCTTAACTTTTTGTTCTAGAACAAGGCCTCATTTGCTTTTCATAATCAAAATGTTCTGCTATGTTTCCTTGAAAATAACACAATTTTCTAAAAAGAGCAAAACATGTTTTCCTCTGCTAATCCTAGTTGTCAGATGTTTCTATTTTTCTGATCCACCAAAGAAACCAACCTTCCCCAGGAAAAGAAAAATTCCAATTGCATCCATCAAGATGTGAGAAATGACTACACTAGCTTTTACATTTGTCTTTTCTTTCTTCTCCTGTCTACAGCTATTTTTATATTTCAATATTCATTTCTATTGGAGACTGCAGCAGAGTGGGTAAGATGTGTATGTTTAAACTGTCATCATATCTACAATTTTCAACAGTCTGCCTTTTTGAACTATCATTTCATTAGCTCTGGCAGTTTTTCTTTGATATCTGACACTCTAAGATATACACTGCTTTGAAGTTCATGAACAAAATTTTATCCATCACTTAATTCTTCATTCTCCAAAGCTAAAGAATCATTTAGCTCTTTCATAAATGTCTATAAATTTGAATGAACATTTGCATAACTATATAATTATATATTTATTTTTACAAAAGATTCTTAAAGGGGAGTTCCTGTGTCTTATTGATATTTGTATTCTCTCAACTCTATAGTGCTTGATGAGTAAATGGTAGATGGATGAATACATACATATTACTTGAGGCCATCTTACCATTTCAGCCTCATTTGTTTAAGAAGTTTTGTGCTTGAAATGTTTCTCTTAATAACCTCCTTGAATAACACCCTGTGTTCCAGTATTAGTGCAAAGGTTTTTCATCTATTTCCCTAACTTGATTGAACACAAGAAATCTTGCAAAAAAAAAAAAAATTCTTAAGTCTTCCTAAAGTTACCAAATCTGAATATCCAAGAGAAGGTGAGGCTTTTGTATAAAAATGCATTCTACTAGAAGAATCCTTTGATGAAGACCTATGGGGAAAAGATGAATTGCATGAAATCTATAAATGCTAGTGAGAAACATTCCCTTCAATAATTTTGCACCTTCTTCAGAATACCTTAAATATTCTGCTTTAAAATATTCTTTTATGTGTAAATTCTAACTCCATTATGAAATTATACCCCCTTAAGAATTATAAACTTATGTGGGTCAAATTTTGAATTCACTATAGCAGAGCATAGTACTTTGCAAATAATAAATGTTTGTTGAGTTGAGTCATTGCACATACTTTGGACAGTCATCTCACTACATTCATCTCCATGAGATGAAAGAGATACCATTTTGCTGAAAATACATTCTTAAAATAAATGTAGGGTAACTTCATTAATTATTTCTAATATATAAAGAATATTAACATAATGTTTAAAATGAATTGAACCCCAATGACATTCTGGTATAAAAATGTAAAAGGCTGGTATTTTTAGTAAACTTTTCCAATGTTACATCATCATTTATAATTTTCCTTTACTTCCCTTAATAACCAAGAAACACCCAATTATAAATTCTCCTTTAATAACATATTAATTAAGTAACCAATGTCATAAAATAGACTAGAAATAACTGGTGAAGAAACAATCAGAGAGATTGAAAACCAAGTACAAATTGAGAAAAATAAATAAATCTTGTGCCTCTTTGGTGGCACAGGGGATGAGTCTCAGCACTATGAAGCTATGCGCAGCCACTGCAGTACAAATTCAATCCCTGGCCAGGGAGCTGACCCACATGGTACAGCAGACCTGTCCTGTCTAGCCTGCTGCTCCCCTCAGCAGTGTGTTTTAGTAGATCTGCCTGCTCTGCTCTCCACTCTGTCTCTGGTGAGTCCGCTCACCCCCCACACCTCTGTCCTGTACCCAAGCTCTTATGTGCATAAATAAATCTTTAAATAAATAAATAAATCTTTCAAGGAACTGAAGTTGGTGCCTAGCCAATGAAACATACTGTTGACTAATGCAAAACAACATGCCAGAATAGACAGACAAGTAGAACCACAAGAGCACCCGAAATTGGGGAGAAATAAAATCTTCATACAAGAACTCTTCTCAACAGTTTCACTCACAATTAAATTGAGTCCCTATTGACAATACAGAGAAGAAAACAAAAAGAACCCTGTGGCAGGCATTTCCACACTGGATTACATATATGAACCCCTATGATGATCAATTCAAGTAATGTCTTAAAACGATGAGTGACTCACATCACTGAGGTAATGTTTTTTTAAAGTATTTCTTATTATTTTAGGTTATTGGACTTTGGTTCTTTGTTCTTTCTGTAAACTTCAAACATACAGAAAAAGCAACATAACACAGTAGCTAAAACCCCAAATTAAGGAGACCTTTAGAAAGTTGCCTGGTCTGCCTATCACTCAGTTATTATTGTGAAAGGGATAACAACATCAATGCCTAAATATTTGGGTTATTATAAGAACTAAATGTTTTAAATGTGCTAAATGAATTAAAGTATTTACTTCCACAAAGGATTCAATAAGTGAAACCAATTAGTAGCAGCAGCAATAAGCAATTAAAAGTAATGTGTCAAGATGACTTAAGTACACAGAACAGAAAACATAAGCTGTCTAACTTAAATATTATTAAAACTTGTGTTGGGAAACTTAATGGCTCTCTAAAGATGTATGTTCTAATCCTAGATACCTGGGAATATACTACCTTTATGGCCAAAATTATTAAGGTTGCATATGGGTTTTTAGATTGCTAATAAACTGACCTTGGATTAAAGAGATTATTTTGGAATATCCAGGTGGGTCCAACTATCACAAGGCCCTTGTGATAAATAAAAGGAAGAAGGAGGAAAAATCAGAGGTAAAGATAAATGAAAATGAAAGTAGTTTTTTTGAATTCTTTGGGTAGATACCTAAGAGTGGAATTGCTGGGTCACATGGTTGATCCGCCTTTAAGATTTAATAATGCTGTTGGCAAAATTGGACAACCACATGCAAAAAAATGAAACTAGGCCTCTATCTTATATCACATACACAAATGAACTCAAAATGGATAAAACACTTACAGGTGAGACCTGAAACCATAATATAAGTAGAAGAAACCATAGTCGAAACACTACATGACATAGGCTGAAGAGATCCTTGTGGATTTGCTGTAGTAACAAGGAAAGCAAAAGAGAACATAAACTACTGGACTGTAGTAAACAAAAAAAAAGCCTGTACAGCAAAAGAAACCCAACAACAGAGAAAGATATCCTACTAAATAGGAGAAAATACTTATTCACTATACATCTGACAAGGGACTTATATCTAAGATCTATTTTTAAAAAATCATACAAAACTCATATATATGTATACACACACACATATATATATATATGAGTTTTGTATGATATATATATATATATATATATATATATATATATATATATATATATATATATATATAAAACAGAACGGATAAATAGACATTTCTCCAAACACATAGGGTTGGCCAAAAGGCATGTTAAAAAATGCTCATCATAACTTAATGTCAGGGAAATGAAAATCAAAATTGCAATGAGGTACTACCTTACATCTGAGAATGGCACATATCAAAAAGACCAAAAACAAGTGCTGGAGAGGATGTGGAGAAAAAGGAATCCTATTAAAGTGTTGATGGTAATATAGACAAGTTCAGCCTCTACACATAACAGTATGGACATTTGACAAAATATTACAGCTATCTCTGGCTGATCTTTTCTCATCTTTAAGTAATGTATATTCTCTCTTACTGGTATGTTTTAAGATATTTCTCTCTATCTCTATTAGTGTGTAATTATGCTATGATGTATTTATTCACTTGTTAGTCTTAATTCATCCAGCTTGAGACTTGACATGTAACTGTGTTTGATCTTTTTTGTTTATTTGTTTTTATTATTGCTTTTGAGTTGACAGTAGGAAGAATAAATTAATAGTAGAGTACAGCATGTTTTGAATTTTGAAGATTTCTTTATGAGGCAATATTGAGTCTACCATTGAAAGATCAGTGGGTTTTACTATTCCTGGACCTCTATATATTTTGTGATAGACATCATTGGAGAAACAAGCAGCATCTCTATAAGTGGAATTATAAACACCACAAAACCATACTGCCATAGAGAAGGAGTGGTCTCCATGCAAAGAGTAACCACCATGACATTCTACCAAGTGAAGGGGGAGCACCTATTAACCTTGTGCTCTTGTACAGGAAGCACTGAACACTTGTGAAGAGGATGCAGTCTATGTACTACCTAGTTTAGTTGAGATATTTCCTACTCTAACCACAGCACCACCTGCATTAGAGAAGTCCTCACAGAGAAAGTGCTTCAGATACTTAAGAATTATTTCATATGAAGATCTTTACATCTTTTGATCTCTACAGTATCACATTAAGAGTGCGAGAATAGTTGTCTAGTAGTCCATATCCATCTAATTTGAAACATTTAACTCTAATGAGTATTGCTTATCTATCATGCCTGACCCCTCAGTCAGAACTGGAAGCCAAAAATCTTGTTATCATACTTACTTCTATGTTATTTTTATGCACTTATCCCACCCATCCCACCCAAATTGGAAGTCATGATCAACAACAGCAAATATCTTCAAATACAGCTCAGGTTTTTCTGAGTAGTCCTTTTAAGTTTTTGCTCCAACTAAAACCTGGCTGCCCTGTGTTATTATCTTCCCCTTATAGTTTATGTACTTGTTAAGCTCCAGATAAGAGTTGTTTGACCCCCCCAATGTAATTTCAAATTGTCTCTTTCTTGGTCTTCAAATATTCCAGGTCCATTGACAAGCAAGTCATTAAAATCCACTTCCCACTTTATCTCCTTACTGCTATCATCTGTCAGTCCCCCAGTCACTCCTTTCCATTGAAGAGTTAAGTACCTGTTCCAATGTCTTTCTTTTTACATCTTTTCCAGTATCTATTTTTGGTGACACCAAAATATACCTTTCTCTTTCAATTTCTCAACCTCCTAAGTCCACCCAACTCAGTTCAGAATCATTTCTTATCATCACCAATAGCTGCTATATCTTATCACCTTCTACATATTTAAAGCCACTTTTCACTTATAGAAGAATAGCTAATATAATTTATACAGATTTTGTAGTGCTATTATGTGGTAGGAATCCAGTTAGTTATATTGTCTCCAAACTAAGTAGAGTGGCCTTAACCATTATAGAACTAGGAAAGTTTATTTTCTAATTTGATGGATATCTCTCTTTAGAGTCATATAATTTGATGCAAATATCTCTAGGTAAAGAGTTTGACTCAAGATTAACCCTTTTGAACAAAAGAAAAATAAAGGTTATTTATGCTTATTTCCAAATAATGAGAAAAATGTATCAAGCTTAATTATTAAAAAAAGAACAACCATATTTTCTCTATTTTTAAGTTATGATTTTATAGAGAACACTTTTATCTATAACTATTAAATATTGATATAATACTTTTTTTGTACATTCTGAATGATTGCTAATAATCTTTCTTTGGAAATATTTCTTCTTGTTGTTTTAGTAAATTTGAGCAAAACAACAATAATTGCACTCTTACCTTATATGCCCACTTGAAATTTTACTAATACAAAAGAGAATTTTTATGTTCTATTTGTTCTTTAGCAATACTGATTTATGAATTTACAAAAGGTTTTAGTAGCTAGACAAGCAAGGTTCTTTGTTATTTTTTTTTCTTTTTGTCAGTTCTTAAGTCATGTTTTGGATTAAACATACCAGAAATCAAAATAAACATGAATGCCAATGTTGACTAAGAATAAAAATTAAAGAGATACACATTTTAAAATAATTTATATCTATTTCAAGTCCAACATTCAGGTTCAATATGTAGTACAGACTCACATAATAAAGTTTTAACACAGAATTCATACATTTTTCCAAGAAGGCTTTAATGTTCATGTTAGTTTGATTAAGAATTCAAAAGATTTCCTCAGAGTCTCAGCCCCTGACCACCCTTTATTTTAAGAGAAATATCTTAGAAAAGTTGTAATTAAAAGTTTACATTCTTTGGATAGATGACCATAAGTTTCATTGCTGGGCCATATTGTATTCTCAATTTTAATATTTTAAGGTAAATTCAAACTGGTTTCAAAGATGCACCAGTTTACATTTCCATCAAAAGTGAATGCTATTGGTGTAACATCAAAGTTCTTTCTCAACTTTGCATTTTCTCAATTGTGTCTTTTGAAGAACATTTTTATGATGGAATCAAAGTCAAATTTATTTAAATTTGTGATCAATGTTTTGTTGTCTTATTCAAGAAATGTTTGCTTAACCTAAGGTCACAAATATTTTTCTCCTGTTTTACTCTAGAAGCTTTATAGTTTTAGATCTTATATTTAGTTCAATGATAAATTTCATGCTAATTTTTACATATGATTTGAAACAAGGGTTATGGCTCATTAATTTTGCAGTCTTTAATCTAGCAAGTACTAGAGACATTAAGTAGAATCTTGAGAAATAGTAGTAGGGCAAAGGTATTTCTACTGAAGTCTTGCTCCAATCCTACTCTAAAAATAATTTTAAAACAAACCTCAAAATGATCAGATTCCAAATACCTATCAATTGGGTACAGAGAATATTCCTCTTGCTTTCCAGTGATTCTTTTTTAAAGATTTCTTTATGCATACAAGAGCTAGTGTGCAGGCCAGAGGTGTGGGTGTGTGTGAGAGTATTCACCAGAGACAGAGCGGGGAGCAGAACAGGTGGATCGAGGGAAGTACACTGCTGAGGGAGCAGCGACGAGACAGGGGAGGTCTACTGTGCCATGTGGGTTAGCTCCCTGGCTAGGGATCAAATCATTGCTGCAGTGGTTGTGGATAGCTTCATAGTGCTGAGACTTAACCCTTTGTGCCACCAGGGAGGCCCACTTTACAGTGATTCTTTACCTGGTATCAATAGTTAGTTCACTATCACACAGGCAGCTTATTACTCAACCAAAGATTTGATGAGACTTCTCTTCAGATCTCAGGAATTTAAGATTACTCTCTCCTTGCAAAGATACCTTTATTCTGCTTAACAAATTCTAGCCTTTTAAGTCTTCAAACTCTGAACTCTATGTCTTAAACTTGAGTCCTCTGGAATCTGCTTGTCTTTTTCCACACAACGGTTGCCTTGAAAAGTGCCTCTAGGCAGTAAACTGGGGCAATGCTAGGACTCTTCTATTTACATTCTCTTTCTAAGGCCTATATGCCCTGCTCTGTTTGTTGTTCAGTATCCAAATGCTGATATTTCTTACATCTTAACTGGATTTCTGTCCTATAAATTGGAAAGCAAATCTAGTCCCTGTAGCTCCATAGTCACTGGAACCCAGATATGGCTGAAACAATGTACTAAGGTGACCATATTTAGGAGAAAACATTTAAAAATGTTAATGCTGCAACTGAACCAATGATTATATGTTAATCTTTTAAAAGCCACATTTTACTTATATCTAAGTGCCTTTTGGAAAAGCTGTAAAATCTTGCCATTCTTTCTAGCTGTTTTCAAATTATTGCTTTATTTAAGGACTGGTTAATTTTTAGCTTAGAAATCCTGAGGTTTCTAATTTTAAGAGATAAATTCACAATTAAATTTCATTTAGAGTATAAGAATACCACAACACAAAACATAAAAGTGATTGTTGAATGAGGGAGAAAAATAAATATGCAGTACAAGTAATGAAAGAAGTCAGAAGGAAAAGAAGTTAAAACTTCTTGATGGCTAGAATTTTGAGGTTTAACTTCAAAATAATAAAAGAGAAAAAGTAATTCCAAGAAATTAGCATCATACTGATTCTCAGTATAGTATTACTTCTTTTATACCACACAAGCTCTTTTCTTAATACTTTTTTTTTTAATGGGCCATTTCCATTCTGTTTTTTTAGAATGATTTGACCAACATTTACATTGTCCAAAGAATGTCATATCGTGCTTGAACTCAACTGAATTAGACACAAAAGGAATTCATATTGTTAATAAGTAAATAATAAAGAAAATGTTTCTAAAATATCATCTCTGACTTAAATATTACAACACTTATTTGTTGGCACAATAGGTAGGTAGTGAACAAGGAAGTTGCAATAAACATCATTTTTGCACAAAGTGATGAGACTATAACAAAGACTTACAGTGATGAATGCACACTAAATTGCCCATCAGATATAATGAACATACTTATTTAGTCTGTATGAGGGAGACAATTCAGATAGTCACATTTGTCAAATCTTACTCTGACCATTCAAATGTATTATGAATAAATTTCTTCACAGGATGATGAATTTCCTCCAATATTCAAGCTGGTTTTGAGACAGCCTAGGTAAAAGGAACTGCAAGCCAGTAGAATATGAGTCGTTCAATGTCCTGTTTGAACAGGAAAATTGAATAGCTGCCTGAGTTATCCAACTTCCTGTTTGGACAACTGGATTAAATTAAAGACCAGTGGGTCCTATCTAACATTCTCTTCAAACAACTTGGGCCAACAGCTGATCAAAGACACCATACCAGACAAAAAAGCATTAGATCCTGAATAATAATTGTCTTAAAATTTCTTAGAGGGAGAAGGCTGAGAATGCTGCATTCACAGTTAAAATATAATTCATCTGTGCATGCCCCAGCATAACTCAGCCAGAACACAAAGACACTGCTCCCCCAACCCCACCTCCTGGGTCTACCCCTTAAAAGCCTCCTCCTAGTTCTCCTCATCTAGCCAGGCTAAAAATTCTCCTTTTCCAGCATTGGGTCCTTCTTGCATGAGTCTTTAATAAAGATGTGCCTCGTTCAACCAAAGATCTCTGGTGAATTATTTCTCCTAAAGTGTCTTTGGATCCACACATTTTGGGGGATAAGTAATAGTTTGATTTGAACAGCTACATATTGTTTAAGAAAAGACTTAAGATTATTTTTAAAGTCTTGAGTGAGTAGAAGTAGAAACATCTCAAATCAGGTAGATTCTTTACAAGGATATTGTTTTAATGGTAGGACTAAGGGGACCTGAACAGATTTAAAGCTTCAGTCACAGATTTTTATTTTGTTATTCTCTTTCAGGGTTTGGAATCCTATTCCTTAGGGAAAGTCTTCAATACAGTTTAGGTTAGCTGGGGTCATAGGGCACTCCTCATTGTTCAGGATTCTCCCCATCCCAGCCCCAAGAAATATTTTAATTTTGTTTGGATTGTGAACACTAATTAGAAGGATGACAGTTAGAAGGACATCTATATAAGGCCTCCCTGGTGGCTCAGCAAGTTAAGTAGCAGCACTACGTAGCTATCCAGAGCCACTGCAGTACTAGTTCAATACCCGGCCAGGGAGCTTCCCACATGGCGCAGCAGACCTCTCCTGCCTCACCCGCTGCTCCCCTCAGCAGTGTACTTCAGTCCATCTGCCAGTTCTGTTCCCCGCTCTGTCTCTGGTGAATCCTCTCACACACACACACCCCAAAACTCTGGCCTATACCCCAGCTTGTATGCATAAATAAATATTTTTTTTTAAAGGACATCTATATAGCATAGCACATAAATTGAGAGGTGTTTGTCTAGGTCTGCATTTTAACTTCTCCATGCTTCTTTCTGCATCCCAAGTCAAGCTAGTCCTTCTGCTTTCCTCTATCTTAACATGATAAACTTAAAAAAGGAAAGAGGAGAAGGAATGCTATTTCTGCATGTTTGAGACAAAGAAAATCACCCTTACTAATTTTTTCCATCTGTGTTTTTTTAATTTTTTTATTTTTTTATTTTTGGCATAGAATAACTTTTTGTAGGCCAGAGGTGTAGTGGGTGAGAGGATTTACCAGAGACAGAGTGGAGAGCTGAATAGGCAGATCTACTGAAATACAATGCTGGGGGGAGCAGCAGGCGAGACAGGAGAGGTCTGCTGTGCCATATGTGGATTAGCTCCCTGGCCCGGGATCGAACTCAAGCAGTAGTGGTGACAGCACTGAGACTTAACCCCAGGCCACCAGAGAAGTCCCTCTCCATCTGGAAAGAAGTATAATTTTCACCTATTTATTTTGTTTCAACTTAACTATCAGAAGTTTAAATTTTTCAACTATTTGAAAAAGTATGAATGAAGTTGGCTACTAGGGAATAGACTTTCAAAATGACTACATTTTCAAAATGAGATCACATGTGGTACACACAAATATCTGGTTGATCTACAAATCGGAACGTAAACTTGAGGCTACAAGAGGGGCAGAGAGAGTGTGGAAAGCAAAGTGGGGAGGGGGCCCAGTGGACTACAGTGGAGGACTATGAGTATTTTGGTAGTAGATGTGGTGTGTGATAACATACATCTTAAGGTGTATACCTTTACCGCTGAATCATATGTAGTGTTGTAATCAATGTTATACCTCAATAAATAAAAAGTCCTGCAAGATGGTGGCAGGGTGAAGGCCCCAAGCTTGCCTACTCCAGAAGAGCACAACAAAACTGACGCAAAACAAAGCCAGCAACTCTGTGGAAAACCTATCAGCTTACATAATTTGAGTGCCAGCACAACTGAAAGGAGTAGGAAAGAGGTATTTTTTATAGCCTATAGAAAGGTACATAAAATGCATTTTGCTTGAGGGTTATGTCTTGCATAGTAATAATAGTTTTCCCTGATTTCTTCATATTTTCCAATTTAGTTAAAAAATGCTCTGGATTTGTTCTCATAAATTTGAGATATAGATGAAATCTGCTATTGTAAATTTGTTTTCCAGTATGTATAATCAGTTGAGTCATAGTACCTCCTTCTTCTAGCACATATACTCCATTAATGTGTGCTTTCACATTAAACCACCTTTCAAATAGGAATTGAAATAATTTACAAAGGTGCATATGTACAACACTGTAAAACATAAAATCAGTAAAACATCAGAGAGAAATAAATATACAGATAATAATAAAAAAGATAAACTTAGAAGCAAAAGTATCATCTCAACCATATGCCACAGTTTTCCTCATACACTCTGGAAATTGTCAGAGTACAGAACTGAAACAGTTCTGATTTAGCAGAATGTTTTAATATAATTGCTATCACACAATCCGGATAAAAATTCTCTGTTAAAAATTCTCAGAGGTTCATCAAATTCTATTACATAGCTTAAAAAACCTTTTACATCATGAGATCTACCCTCTTGTTAAGCAACATCTTCACTGTTCTCCCATTTACAATATGGTCTATTTACCAGAATTTCTCTCTGGTCCCTTCTTTGTAGAAGCTAGTCTTTTTGCATGGAAAACCAGTCTCAATCTCTTTTTTCTTAGTAAAATCACATATAAACTTTAAGATCAAACAGTATTTCTTACCCTCTAAAGACTTTCCAAGATCACAAAACAAGTTAGTCAACCTTTTCCTGTGGAAAATCTGTATTTTAAACCAATCTTTGTGATAGCATGATAACACATCTCTTAACACCCTTGTAATAATTTTTCATATGCCTATTAGTCACAGCATACCATGAGGATGGACTATATTTTGTTCAATTCTTCATTCTCAACCCTGATCTCTTATAAATGGACACTGTCTGAGTTCTAGATGTGCAATGAATTGTAGCCCCTCTTATACTTCATTAAAAATAGAGGTTAATGAGAATTCAGTGATGAGAGGAACCTGAAGGAAAAGACTCATATGAATATTTGAATGCCAAAGACCTCAAAGGCAAACATGACGTTAAAAGCACAACGTCACAAAAATGTTTCATTGTCCATCTAAATTTCAAAATTAGTAGATTCATTTTAAAAACTAATAGAGACAAATTTTTGAAACACTTAGTATTACCAAATAGCTACCTAAAATTTCATCCTATGTGAGTTATATTTTTAAAGGAAGTTACCTCCCTTAGTTTGCACACTGAAAGCATTTTTATTTTATTACATATGGCTTCTCTTTGTGGTTGTGATGAGCTATCATGGTCCAATTTTCTTCCCATTGTAAAGTACAAAGAATTTCTCCTAGGAGCTGCTTTTGAAGATTAAAGCATAGAAATAATTTTACTAATGCAATTTTATTTTATATAACAGCACACTTCAGCAAGCCTAAATTCTTTATGGATATCAGCATTATCTGTATAGAATTCAATTTAGCAATGGAACAATGTGAAAATGCCCTGGTTGCCTGTTCAAAAAAGTGAGTAGGTATCTTAACAGTTATGGAAGACTGTGAATCATCAAAGTTTCACAAGAAACTGCAAAATTAGTAATATTGGGCTCAGTAACATACTTCAATTGTATTCATTTTCTATTTTACAAAGTGCTTACCCATAATATTATTTAGCCTTACTGCAATTCAGTGACCTAAGAATTCTTTGCTAACTCACTTTACATAAGTGAGATAAGGAGACACAGAGACCTGAATGTGACTTTCCAGGATTGTAGGACAGAGGAGGACAGAACTGAGCTAGAGCTAAGGTTGTGTGACCTCTAGCCCCTAAATGTTTTATCACTTGAAAAAACGTTTACTTCAGCTTTGCAAAGGATGCTAAGATATTGTGGTGTCAGGTTTAGGACTCTGGAGTTAAAAAAAAAAAAAAGTAAAGACAGAGTTAGCCAAAAGAAAGCCAAGCCATTCAGAAAATATTCATTCACGCACTGATTCTTACAAAATAATACATATATATGTTGGGGCAACTCTCCAGCCTACCTAACTATACAGGTATTTCTCTTTTTCTTTATCCTTTTCTTAATAAACTTGTCCTTTTTTTTAGATTTATTTATTTATGCATACAAGCTGGGGTACAGACCAGAGGTGTGGGGCGGGGAAAGGGTTCACCAGAGACAGAGTGGGGAGCGCAACAGTCAGATCAATGGAAACACACTGCTGAGGGAAAGCAGGGGCCGAGGCAGAAGAGGTCTGCCATGCTATGTGGGAATCTCTCCTATCAGGCATCGAACTCACGTCGCTGCTGCCAACAGCTCCACAGCGCAGCGCCTAGCCGCTGCTTAACCGGGGAGGCCCTAAACTTGTCCTTTTAAAATGTTAAAAAAGAAAAAAAAATGGACATCTATTATGGCCCTTTCACTGTTCTAAGTACTAGGAATTTAGCATTGAAAATACAGATTTCACATATATGTTAAGAATCTTAACAGGCCCTGTGGACAATATTAAAAATTCGGTTTAAATCATGAAATTTATTGGCATATAGTTCGATGTAATAGGAAAGATATGGTTCAAGTATAAGATCATGAAAACAAATAGATGCAATTCAAAGACAGTTAAAAATAAAAATACAATAAAGTTTGCAATATCTTAAAAAATACTGTTTTGAAAATAATTAGCATAATTAAAAAATATTTAAGTAATTGGGAATTTTAAGAATCTACATGGGGAAATCACTTCCCAAATGGAAGAATAAGAACAACCAAAAATCCCCACAAAACAAAGAGGATATTAACAAGCACTGTCATGATCAACATTTTTAGGACTCTGGAATTTAACCCAAGCCTTGCAGCAATTTGAGAAACAGATATTCATGAGGCCAAAAAAAAAAAAAAAAAAGACTTAATCTTGTTATGAACAGCAGACTTTGTGGCATTTTAATTTGTCATTACTAATCACTCCTTCCTAACTGTAATAACTGGAAACCAAAGGTCTCACAATAATAGTATCTCGGGAAACATGTAGCCTAACAGCCAGTGGATGGGACAGAACAGGCAGGTCTGTATCTTCTCAAAACACCCTTTCCCAGAAATTTGTCATAATTAAACATGCCTCACTGCTCCTTGGAAACTTTTTCTCGTAGGACTTCTCTTTATTTCAAGTGAATGTGACCTCACTCTACCTTAACAGCTGTTTCACTAGGAATGTTAGTTGAAAACAATCATTATCAATGTCTTAACACACCAGTTGCTTGAGAAGGGGATAAAAGCTAATACAAAAACTAAGAGGAACAATGAGGAGCAACCTCATTGTTGCTAAATCCAGCTTGGTACTTGGTTTCTGCTCAGCATACGCTGTCTGGGGTAGGACAGACAGCTTTATAGGCCACATGTAAGCCTGAGAGTACTCATGTGCTCTCTCTCAGCTCTACCTTTTTTCACTCCCTGTGTAAACAAATCCTGATGTTGTTTCAGACTGTATATTTGCTTTTTGGTCATGTCCTACAGTTGTGAGTGTGTAGTTGAAGACCAACCACCTGGTCACCCTAGTCCACTGGGTTTGTCCTATTTCAAAACAAGAGCTTGATGAAGGAATTAGAAAGGAAAAACTTGGAGCTGAGAGGTGCATAGGAGGGGATAAAAAAATCGGACATATTCCTGGGAATCAGTAAGACCACATAGATATACAGGGATGTGTACATTCTCAAGAAAGACCTAGGAATATTCTAATACCACATCTCTTTCAGACTTTTGGGCACTATACAATCGTGAAGTGAAGGCTAAAGAAGTTATAAGGTCTCAAGTATTAGACACATGACTCAACTTGTACATAGAGTCCTTTAGCAAAGTTTGGAAAACTTATTGATTGAAGGCACTTGAGAAAACCTTTGTCATTAGCTGACTAGTAAACTGACCAAATGGAGACTCCAGTTGCCACACATAACAAAGAATATAGATCAGAAAATAATTTCAGAAAAGCAAACATACAAAATAATAGCCCCAAATGAAACTGGGTATGAGTGGTGTATGTTGGATAGATAGATAGATAGATAGATAGATAGATAGATAGATAGATAGATAGACAGACACATAGATAGACAGAACAGATATTTAGGTGTTATAATATTTATATTATTATAAATATCCTATGTTCAAAAAATTATGAGATGTTCAAAGAAACAGATAATTATGGTATTTGTACAGGTATTCCATAAAAACTGTTCTTGAGGTAACTGAACATTAAATTTACTAACAAAAACTTTTTTTTTAAAGATTTATTTCTTTATGCATACAAACTGGGGTACAGACCAGAGGTGTGAAGTGGCGAGAGGGTTCACCAGAGACAGAGTGGGGAGCAGAACAGGAAGATCGACAGAAATACACTGTTGAGGGGCGCAGTGGGTGAGGCAGGAGAGATCTGTCGTGCCATGTGGGAATCTCCCTAGCTGGGCATCAAACTCCCGTCGCCACTGGCGACAGCTCGACAGTGCAATGCTTAACTGCTGCGCCACCAGGGAGGCCCCACAAACAAAAACTTGAAGTCAACTATTATAAAGATGTTCATAAAGGTAAAGGAAATAATATATAAATAAAAAAGAAAATATGATTATGTGTCACTAAATATAGAATATCAGTAAAATGTGAAAAATTATGTACTTAAAAATACAATAACCAAAATTAGAACCAAATTAGTAGTGGGGCTTAACAGCAAATTTGTGCTGGTACAAGAAAGAATCAAAGAATTTGACAATAAATCACTTGATATTAAAAAATATAAGGAAAAGGAAGAAAAACAATGAAGAGAAATAAACAGAACTTCTAGCGCATATATACATGAACAAGATTGTTATCAATTTAAAATTTTCCTGTAATCTCTAATGTGACCACTAAGGAAATACCTCAGAAAATAACATACATTACATTCAATATAAATAGATAACTAATATTTTCTGAGATCAGAGGATGTATTTAAATTCTAAACGTCCTTTTACTATAATAGGAAGCAGTGATTCAAGAATAATATTTACAATGACAGAGTGATTAAGACTATTTCAAAATTTTCTATTCTTTTTCCCCATTCCCTTTGAATCAGCAGGCATGTGCCTTGGTTTGGCCAATCAACTGTGACATAAATGACATCTCTCAGCTCCAATCTATAATTTTCTAAGCCACTATGTGGTCTACCATGCCCCTTTTTCTGCTTTAGCATTATTGGAATCTTATGTAGAGACTGAATTCTCAACAGTTTTGTATCTCTGAGAGGTCACATTATTCAGAGATCTCAGTAACATATTAGAAACCATATTTGTGGAAGTAAACTCTTATTATTCTAAGTCATTGATATTTGGGGATAATATGTCACTGCAATTAACTAGCCTATCACGATAAATTAACAATAAAAACTGGAATTTATCACAAGACCTTTCTCTAGGATTAGTCACTCTATGAACATAATTGTGTGTGAAAAAAGATTCAGATAATTTGAGAAATAACTTACTTTTCATGATATTTACTGGGTGGGCTATTTAACACCCAACATTATTATCCACTTGTTATCCTGTCCAAGAATCTTTCTTCTAACTGAGCAATTTTCTTTGTGATCTTCGAAGGAAATATGTGCATTCCTGACTCCTCGCTTTCAATGAATGCTGAAGATTCTGTTCTGCTATCTTCCAAATTGTTAACCTAATCGCATCTCAAAATATGCATCACTCATGTTGCCAAAGGAAAATATCACACCATGATTTCTAAATATCCAGTGGAGAAATTACTGGAATTTGAACAAAAATAGTCTCTTGATGGAAATCATGCGGGATCTGGGGAAAAAGAAGGAGTGCTGAAAAGCTACTGTCCTTTGGCAGGACACCTCTTAATATTAGAATCATAGTCAATATTAGTTTTGTATCATGTAATTTTTGGTAAATGATGAAATTTCATGGCTCTGTAATTAATTTTGAAAACTTTCAATATTGCTGAATTATTACAATAAAATGAAGAATTTAAAACTCTCACCAGTTCTCAAAGGTGTTACAGCCTCTCAAGACAATGAATGTAATCCTTCCTAAGGAATGTATCCAAGTCCCAGCTTCTAGAAGCAGGCTTCATGCCATGGCTGACACACTGGTGATGATAATAAGATAAGAAATGAGATCCATATCAAAATTATTTTTAAATGGTTGTGTTACTAATTAGCAGTCAAAAATTAGGTAAATGCTTTTTATTCTTCAGATGTGTGCTCAAAATAGGACACAACATGTTAACGGTAAAATAGTAGTGATTATCTTAGTTGATATAAATATATAATTTGAGAATTTTAAGGAAAAGTCAATTTGTGATTTGGGTTGAATAATAACTACTCCAAATGTCCCACTTTACTTTTTTATTTTGATCTACCATAAGTAAGAAATTGCAGAAATCCCCAGCTCCAATCCCTTCCCTCCTCTTCATCCTTATCCCCTCTTCCCCTCCCTCCTTCTTTCTCCCTTTTCTTCCTTTTGTCTCCTATATTCAGATGAGGAACAAATTAAAATTTCTTAGAGAATTCTAAATCCTATCTAAATTTGGTCTGCTGACAGCTCCACTTTGAGGTGTTTTTAATGACTTTCTTAAGCAGAAATAACTTAGTTTAATCTATATCTGAATATTATTAATACAATAAAAATCAACCATTTCATGAGAAATCAGAAATTCTGGTGCATGTCTTCAAGTCATTAATATGTCTTTTTTGGAAAATATTTACTACACAGAGTTGCAGCTAAATTAAATATGGTGAATGGATCTCTCCTAAGGGATAAACTAAATTAAACTGGGAAGAGACCAATTCTAGTTGTATTGCATCTTTATAATCAGACATCAAGAATTCTTAACCTGTCTCTATCCCTTTGTTATGCTAACACCCATACATTATCAGCAAGACTGATGTTTTGCCATTTTCTGAAAGAAAATCAATAAAAATATTAAAAGCAAAGTTACTGTTATAGATTGTTTATTTTTATTAATACTGTATGTCCATGTTTCTGGAAAAAAAAGTGTAAGATTTACTAATTACATAAATCATTTACTTTACATGATCTACTCAATGAGTGAGTTCCTTATAATATTGTTGTATACAACATTGCTGTTATACAACATGCCAGCTATCAGGAGAACAAAGAAGAATAACATGGTGAGAGCTTTTAAATTGATCTACAATCTACTTGGGCTGACCTATAAACTAATGAAAAATAGTTAGAGTAATAGATAAGTTGTTAAATAATGGGTATTAACTGTTCTTTAGAAAAATTTTATATGAAGCACTTTTAAAACAAATGAAAAAGTAATCATTTTTTTCTGGGGGAAATCTGGGAAGGTTTCATAGGGATATAATAATACAGAATAATATGGTCATCTAAGCAAAATATTAGCAAACATTTATTGAGCACCTAATATAGTTGTCACTTATGTGGAAAACTGGACTAGAGAAGCAATAATATAACAAGGTCACACAGCTTTTGACTGGATGAGTTGAAACTGGAACCTAGACAAACTGACTTCATAACCTATACTCACTCTAGATATCAACACTGAAAGTGAATATTAACAAGAACTCTGATAGACTTTTCTGAACCATGAGATCTAAATTTCTTGGGAACCCAAGACAGTGGGACTAGAAGGTTATTGATGGTTTGTTATGTAAATGCTAATATTTTTTACCAAAGAATTTAGATTTGATCTATTAAGAAATATGCAAAGCTCTTAAGCAGAGAACCCATAAACCCTAAGGAGAAAAGCTTAAATAAAACCACAAGATTAGAATTTTAAAAAGAAAAAATAATTTAACACTTTGTGGTCCACTCACGTATTAGTATGTGCTTTTGTCACCAGTATCAGGTGGCCGCTCACGTATTACTATGTGTTCATCTAGTCTCCGGTTTTTCATGCCACGGTGGATTTATTTGGAACTATTAGGAGCTATTTCTTTGATCCTACTCAGTCTAGAAGCTTTACACATTGTTTTGGTGAAAGCGTAAGGTGTTTTATGAGAGATATTACAGTTTTTTTAATATCCAGTAGTGTAGGAGTTGTGTGTGTTTTATTGAATGCTTATACTATTCATGAGGTGGCACGGAAAATGGCCGGCCCCAAGGGCTGGTAAATTTAAAGGGCACTGGCACACAAAGTGTTAAAAAGAAAAATAAAATGGAGAAAAGACAGTAATTTAAAATGACATACTAGTTGCAACATAGAAAGGTCGGATAGGAATGCACCCCAATCAAGCTGGTATTAACACACCCAGTCCCTCAATTGTTGTTATTGTTAACTCAGTGTCTATATGGGGGACAGAAGGGAATAGAGCTCCCTAGCCCATCATCTTACTGATACTGAACAACTGATTTTTAAAGCATGGAAAATCAGTTTTAATGTAATCTTTATCTAAAAGATTCAATTCCATTAAGGTATGTTCCAGGGAGAGTGAGAGGAAGCAAAACAGGAGAGGGAGGAACACAAAGGATCACTATGGTGATGGTTCTTGGGTGAATTGGTGGTGGGAATTTCACAGGGATTACACCTGAGAGGATAAAGCCAACACTGTACAAAAATGAACAATGATGTAAAATATATAAAAATTAATTAATTTAAAAATTGTAAAAATAAATAAAAGCTTCAATTCCACATTACTTTAACTAAAGTCCATGTCTAGAAATATTTTAAATACCCCTCTTTGTCTTTTGTATATAATTCACTCCTTATCATGATGACAAGGCTCTTCATGGTCTGGCATCTGCCTAAAATTTCAGATTAATTTATTCCCTGAACTGGAATTTAATAATATAGCCAAGACTAAAATTTTAACCAACATACTCTCTGGAGTTTTGCACATAACATTGCATTTTCTTAGAATGTTTTATTTCTCCTCCACTATCTTAGTCTCAATGCATTAACATAACAACAACAGATGACTCAACCATTAGAAATTTTTCTCACAGTTCTGGAGACAGGGAAATTCAAGATCAAGTTACCATTTGATCAGTTTCTGGAGAGGGCACTCTTCCTGGGTTCTCACTGTATCTTTATAAATCATTTCTGTAGTGGGTGCACATGGAAAGAGAGAAAGAGATCTCTTCCTTCTTAGAAAACCACTAATGCCACCAAGAAAGTCTCACCATCCGGACCAATCTCAACCTAATTACCTCCCCAAGGCCTCAACATCAAATATCATCACACTGGGGGGATATGGCTTTAATTTATGAATTTAAGGGCACACAAGCCTCAATCCCAACTATACCTTCTCTTTATTTAGCTTACCACTCCTCAATTATTTTTCAATATTTCTTTGTCAGAAATCCCTAATATTTTTTTATCTATAACTCTAATCGAACTTAGTTTAGATGTTCTAATTTTAATGCCCATAGCTCTTAATCTATTATCTATATTTCATCTGTTTTTCATGTTATTGTCAATAACTTCTTTGGGTTTCTATAACAGTTTATTAATTTTAACTTCAGTGTGACCCATATGCTATATAACTTGCCTGTTAAATTCAGTTTCAGAGATCAGTTTTTTCTATTTTTAGAAATTTCTTCACCTACTTTCATATTTTTTAAGATTTCTTTTTTACTTATTTAACTAGACAAGAACTGGAGTGTAGGCCAGAGTTGGGGGAGGCAGGTGATGAGAGGATTCACCAGGGACAGGGTGGGGCACAGAACAGGGAGATTTACTGAAATACACTGCTGAGGGCAGCAGCAGGCAAGACAGGAGAGATCTGCTGCGCCATGTGGGTTAGCTCCCTGGTTGGGATCGAACTAAGGCCACAGCTGCTGGTGACTGGCGATAGCTTCATAGTGCTGAGACTTTAACCCCTGCCCAACCAGGGAGGCCCTCTTTACATATTTTAAGTCTGCTTGTTTTTTTTTTTTTTTATTCTGATTCCTTACCATATACTTTCAATTGTTCTTTGTCTGTCTCTTTAAACATTTTATACTTTCTCTATGCCCTTGAACTTTATGAAACATCAATGTTTTTTATCAGCCTGATCATTTCTCTTTCCTTATAGAGTGGGTTATTTTCTTGTGTGTTTTTAATTTTTGATTTTAAGCTCAAATTTACCTAATCTTAATCATAAAAAAATGAGGACTTTTACTGATGATTAATCCTTCCAGAGAGGATTTTCATTTGTTTGTGCCATTTGCCAACAGCTATCTCTCAGTATAACTTTAGTTAATTTTATTGCTTTTAGGTTTTTTTTTTTTTAAGGATTTGTTTTATTTTTGTGGGCCTCCCCGGTGGCTCAGCGGTTGAGCGCTGTGCTGTGGAGCTGTTGGCCGCGAGCGATGCCGGTTCGACGCCCAGCCTGGGAGATTCCCACATGGTGCGGCAGACCTCTCCTGCCTCGCCCGCTGCTCTCCTCAGCAGTGTATTTCTGATCTGTCTGTTCTACTCCCCACTCTGTCTCTGGTGAACCCTCTCGCCGCCCCACGCCTCTGGCCTGTACCCCAGCTTGTATACATAAATAAATAAAATTCTTAAAAAAAAAAAAAGATTTGTTTTATTTTTGGATACAAGCTAGGGTGCAGGCCAGAGGTGTGGGATGGTCAGAGGGTTTACCAGAGACAGAATGGGGAGCAGAACAGGCAGATCAACAAAATACATTGCCGAGGGGAGCAGCGGGCGAGGCAGGAGAGGTCTGCCACACCATGTGGAATTCTCCCTGGCCGGGCATCAATCTCCCCTCAGCCACCAACAGCTCCACAGCATTGCACTTAACCTGTAGCTCCACCAGGGAGACCCAGTTTTAGGTTTCCTAAGATGACTTGGTAATAACAATTAAAGTCATAAATCTATGCTGGTTCAGAGACTTAATCACAAACTCTCTGGGAAATTCTTTTTTTTTTTTAATTCAACTACTGTGGCTGAAACAAATCTACTATTTTCATGTCCCTCTTGTACAGAGGCAGATTTTTTTCCCTTATGTTTTCCCCATGAGACTCAAAGCATGAGTGTCTCCTTTGTAGCTTTCATTTTGTATAAGCTTAAGACATGGTCACTTTTGATAAAAAGCTCCTACTATTGACAAACATCAGCAAGCACAGAACTAGTTCCTATTACTCAGTTATTATTTTTTCACTTATGTCCCCAAAGAATTCCCTGTGTGTATGTATGTGACTGTCTTTATATTTTAAGACATTTATCACATTATCAGCTTTCAATACTAGTTGGTAGGAAAAAGTTTTTTTCTAGAATGGCCTCCATTGTTTGCTGACAGCAGCAGATGTTTTTTACTTGTTGGAGATCAGCAAAAATGCTAGGTTCTTTAATAGGTTTGCACTGACTGCACCTCTTCCCCATGGATTCAGTTAAGTACTGATCTGTGCCAGTTATCCAAGTATTACATATCATACCTAAATTCATTTTTTTGCCTGGTTTGTGAAAATGGATCTGGGCCCATTAAATATTTTTCTTGACTGACACACATTAAAGTTTGTCAATAGAAAATTCTGGGGAGAAATAGCAAGAGAAATGAGGTTTTTTTTTTTTTTCTTTGAAGATTTATTTATTATGCATACAAGCTGGGGTATAGGCAAGCGGCATGGGGCGGCGAGAGGGTTCACCAGAGACAGAGTGGGGAGCAGAACAGGCAGAGCAATGGAAATACACTGCTGAGGGGAGCAGCAGGTGAGGCAGGAGAGGTCTGCAGTGCCATGTGGGAAGCTCCCTGGCTAGGCGTCAAACTCCTGTCGCTGTGGACAGCTCCACAGCACAGTGCTTAACCGCTGTGCCACCAGGGAGGCCTGAGAAATGAGTTTTGCTTGCTGCCTCCTGTGAGCTCTGTTCAGTCAGCTTCTGCAATGTGTGTGGGTGGCTTCTCCAAGACCTGTCTCCTGCAGTGGACTCTTCTTTTTGGGTACTTTTGTAGCTAGTGTCACAATGCAATACCTGCTCATGAACAGTTTTCCCCAGGCCTCAGGGTGATATACTCAGTTAAGTCCTAGAGGGTAGATTCCAATAAAGTTTTACTAGTGTGCTATATTGAGCCATGGCAGGCCCTCTCCAACAAGGTCTGTTCCTAAGCCCTTGGGAGAAAGACATGGGCTCTTTCTTAGATGTCCTATCTCAGAAGTTGTGGCAGTGGCTGCTTCTTATGTTTGCTATTCCTACATTCTTTATAGTTCTCTTCTTATTAACCAATCCTTCTCTGCTCCAATTCTTCGTTATGGTTAGTAATTATCTATGTTGGACTTTCAACTTACTGAATTGTACTCACAACTGGACTCAAATTGTTTCACCATCTAATGTCTTCTCTTAACACATTGTGTGTCCTCTCAATTTATTTATCGCTTGTATTGCAAGCTCATTGAGAGCCTGTTTCCCCCATCCTCTATCAGGTTCAGAGTAAATGTCTAATGAGTATGAATAATAAAGTGCTGTTGAATATTTACCTATATTATGTACAACTGAAAATCTTTACTCCCTAAAATATCTAAGAAGTTCAAAGACATATTCTCCTGTTTGAATATAAACGGGTATCCCCCTATGTTTAAAAATGATGTAATCCAAATCAACCAAATTATATAAAATATACACATAAATATAAAAGTAATACAGACTTAACACATGTTCCTTCAATGGAATTGCTCTCACTAACTTATCTAAGCCAGGAACTCAGAAGAACATTCACATTGATTAAAAGCCAAATTTCAGCCTCCTTATATAGTATCTTGCTTCCCACTGAAATAAAATTTTAAATTTTATATTTTCACAAAAATCTCCTAAGTAAAGAATTTGGCATAATGTTATGACTATTGTATACCTAGCTTTATCTGAATAACTCCTAGTTCAGCTCTCTGGCAAAGGAAAATGGCACAGCACAAAATGGCTTATTGTAGCAATACACTAGTAAAGGAAAATGGCAACCGTAACAAAGAAAGAGGGGAAGAAAATTTAATGAAATCATCTACCAGAGAATAATAATTAGAAAAACAATCACTGTATTTTTCTTTAATCTCCTTCATCTATTTTCTTCTTCTCAGAATTTGGATAGGTAGGAAATATACCATATTGCCTCAAAAGGGGTATAAGAGAGCATAACACAAAGAAAAATACAGTAATTTTTAAAACTAAGATATTTGGAAGAATGTTTGATTTTTGAGAATCTTTATTTCTCCTTAATACTAAGCAATTCTGCAAAACTGGAAGAATATTTCCTATACTGGCAAAGGGAGAAAGGAAAGAAGGAAGTTTAGAGTCCAGCGGGTTTCTGATAAAAGTACATGATATGTTCTCACCTTATCAAATACCAACAGTCAGGAATTCCAGAAAAGTCAGAATACAAGTGTAGATCATCAGACTAGAGACAACAAAAATTTATAAAGCAAGATATGCTAATTAGAACAAATCTCATGTCTAAATTAAAAACTTGGTTTTCAACCAATCTTTGACTTCTTCTTAATTGATTAACATATGTTCAGGCAAACTTCTAGTGGACAAGAAAACTCAAAGAAAAATGACTAAGAAATCTGAAATGCTCAAGTATCTTGCAACTAAGTCTGGAGAAAGAATAGATCAGAAAGAATGGTAGATAGCATTGTTGGCATACAGAATTTTCTGACATTAAATAGATGAAAAGCCAACTAGTTTTTTGAGAAACCTGTATCACTCAAAGGTCTCAGTGGAGATTAAAAATGATTGTCACTATTCAAGACCCCCAAATAGTAACTTTTATCCAGACATTCATTTCTATAGGCAAGAAGTAGCTCTCTCCAACCTGTATCCATTCTTTGAATTCCAACAAAGATAATGTAAATACAAGGTCATGCAGGAGGTAGAACCAGAAACATAGAGACTGATGAAGGGAAGAACAACTATGGGTGAGCATTATTGGGGTTTCATCAAGGAACATTGTCAACATGATCTTTAAAAAATTATGGGTTGGCAACTACTATACACCTCTGGTTTTCATTATTTCTTTTTGGAAGCATTTATTGCAATTATTCCACTATGTATTTTTTGGAGAGGAGTGGCTAATCATCTTACATCCTATTTCATAAATTCCAGGTCAATGGAAATTATTGTTCTATATATAGAAATTATCACTGAATCCTAGATTTTCGAGACTTCTGTAAATCTTCCCAGAAGAAGAGTAAATGTATCACATACTTTGAAGAGATTAAATGATAATTTGTAACCCAGAGTGAATCTGTAACAAATTGTATTATTATTGACAACTATGTGTTGCTTCACCTGTAATAGGATTATATATTTCCACCCATTGCCATGGGACTTAGATTAGATCACTTTAAGAGGAATGTTTCTATTCTCCCATGTCCTATCCCATTGGTATAAGGTTCAATTTCCTGACTTGCTTTGGTCAATAAAATATATGAAGTTATATAAAGTATTCTGAACAGAAGCTTTAAGATATATCTTTGTGTTCCTTTGCATTTCAATCTAAATAGTAAGTCTCCATTCAGCTGGATCTTAGAATCCAAAAAGACTTCAGTGAAAGTTGGCTAATGAAATACAGTTTGCATCATATATAGTCCAAAGTCTAAAAAAAAAAAAAAATAGTCTATAGCCTTAGAAACTTATAAACTAGGGAAATCTAACAGTTTGGGCTTCATCATGTTCCTTATTACTGATATCTATCTTAATGCATGAATCTTTATTGAATACCAAATATTTTCAGATTATAAGCTTCTCTAGGGGTCCATTTGTCTTCAATAGTGTTTATTATAGTTTCCCAAGTCAAAAATGGCAGGGTATCCAGATCAATAAATGTCTGTTAAGTCTTCTCTGAGGTGCTTGAGAATTTAGGAAAAGTAAAGACATTGACTACATAATCTTAGAGCTAATGATCTCCTATTTAACACTCAAAGAAGAATACAGTATCAGAATGGGACTAATTTTCTAAAAGGATTGAAGAAAAGTAATCAAGCATAGTATTCTAGGAGGCAACAATACCATTTTTAAGTAAATTGCAAATTGTTAAGATGAGTTCTAAGTACGAAAAGTCAATAGACATTGGTAACATGCTGAGTTACTATATAAATGACATTGAGTCAGTCAGACTTTTGTGAATAAAGCCTGTTGATTTAGGTCAACATTGAGAAGTTACTGAAAAAAAAAAAAAAAAACAATAAAGATGATAATCTTTAAAAATCTTTGTTCTTCTACTTCATGAAAACTGATCATTCTAGCTACCTAATTGTGAGGGAAAAAAGGAACAAAAAAAATTAGCACTTGAATTTTCATCACACTTTGATGAAACTGTTAATAGGAAAATATTTTTGAAAAGTAGAGAAACTGAATTATATGCATGATAATTTCCCCAAAGTTAATAATTTAGTAAGAACTGATCATTCTTCACAACATTTTAAGCATTCCTTTTTTTTTTTTTAATCCTATCTTTCTTCCTATTAGGACTTAAGCCCTATAAGGCCAGATGCTATGTCTTTTTTTTTTCCCTAATAAAGCAAGATATAGCACTATTCCTAGAACAAAAGGGGGTAATCACATATAGTAAATACTGAATGACTGAACTGGTGAATATAGGTCAAAAGTTCAGTTACCTTGTCCCTAGCCACTCTCCTGTAAGAAATATACATGCAAAATATCAAGGAACAATGTCCTTTTTGTTCTTTCTTGAGTTAAATTATTAAAGCATTGAGCTTTGTAGTAGTAAATAAATATTGATATATTGGTTTCTTTATTTAAATAAATTTTATGGTTACTCAAATAGTGAAATTATGTTCACTTCTGAAATTCAGAGTAGAAAAGTAGGAAGATTATGATTTAATTTATCTGAGTTATTTTATTAAAATTACTGCTCCACAAGTATACTATCAATGGGCAGTGATAGTTTGTGTAATTGTGTGCAATGATGCTTTATCAAGCTAGCATAGATTTGGATGCCAATAACCCATGTATTGTTTATTGCCAGGCTAACACATTTATCATATCCAAAGAAGGGAAAAAAACACTGAGGAAGTTGAAAATGTTTTAAAATAAGAAAAGATATCTTGATATTTCTTTTATAAAATTCCATAAGGGTTCAAAGATTAAAATATATCTCCAAAGAAGCAGAACAAATGCTTTATGGGAGTCAACTGAGGAATCAGGAGTTGAACAGAACTCAAAACATTTCTATGAAGTTTTTATGTTCCATCCTATGACTATTAGCATTTTATTAGAAAACTAAATTATCTGCCTGAGTCAATATTTATATTTCCCTTTGATGGATCTATTACATATTACTTATCCAATTTATTTCAAGTTAGAAATAGTTCTGATAGACACTACAGACTAATGGAAAAGCACCAGATTGGAAGGAATACTGGGTACAAGAAGAAGGAATAGGAATTAAAACTTGCTCAACAATGGGCCATATGCCAGTGCTATTATGGAAATTATCTAATTCAACTTAATCTCCCCACAACCTATACCCTCATCTCATTTAGCACTTCTAAAGACACACTCTAACTTGACCATTAATAGTAATAAAGTTAAAAATGATTTTTCTGTGCATAACTCCTTTGTCTCAGTTATTTCAGAACTTGGAAAATTTGGAGGAGACACATGGAGGAGAAACAGATACATAGAGACACTAGAAAGAGACATGTGGGTGAGAGACACACGAGGCAGCTGATGATGGCAGCCATTATCTTGATTTGTACTTTGATTTTGTTCCTTTTGTCCAGACTTGTCTGGCCCCTTTCACTTTTTTCCTATGGTTCTCTGCCAAAAGGTACCTCAGACATGTACTTTGGGGTTTATATCACCTTACTTTAGGCTAACCTGGTTGGCTGGCATTTATCCACAAAGGGATGGGTAACTTTGGATGTTTTACTGGGAAATTATTATCCTTTCTTCTTTCTCTATGCACATTAATTTTATTAAGTTTCTTTTACACTAAGAGTCTGCTTTTTCTTTGTGCACATAGAAGACCAGGCCCCTTACAGCATATGAGTTTGGGGGTCCTTGGGTACATGTCACACTAACAATACTTCAAATAATTATCTTGAAAGCCATCCATGTGTTGTTACCTGACTCCTCCACAAAATCATATCTCTGCGATCTGAAGGATAGTCCTCCAAAGATGTCCAAAACAGACCTTTCCAAGACATGTCACTTTGGCATATGGATTATTCTGAGCTTCCATAAGAGCTTCAATTTTGAGCTTCCTGAGGCTCAGGAGAAAATTTTGCCACTCTCTACTCACTTAGAAGAATGAAAATTGGGTATAATCACCAGGGTTTACCCATATTATCTCCAGGAGAGAGGACTATCACTAGAAATAAACTTTATGTTGGAGAAAACTATCTACATGGCAGGAAAAATGTATTATTACAGAATATCGAGTCCATCCCTCCTCTCTCCTTAAAGCCCAAGCCCCTTATCCCACTTATTAGTTCAGGATAAATATCCTCATTTTGACCTGTTTACTTTAAAATTTACATCTATGTAGATTCTCCATTTGTATGTAATTAAATTTGTTATTTCCTACTGATAAAGAACGCATCCTTGTACAATGTGGAGAAGCATCAAAACATAGTGAACTGGTGCCATTTTCCGTTCCCCCACCCCACTTTCATACAGCCACCTTGAACTATAGTCCATTATGCCATGAACCAGACTTCCTGAGTAGAGGGGTATAGTTGAGTGGCCAAACTAATCTGTATGGTGTTAACTTGACTATTTGACTAGCTTGAGAATAACCCAGAGGTATAGGGGGAAATTTCCTTTCCACATCTACAAAACATACATGAACACATACCTATATCCCTGTAGTAGTTGCTCGCTGAACATAGTTCTACCCTTTAGATTAGACAGAAAAGGCTATTTCTTCTAGGTCATAGCATTTAAACTATGTTTAAGTTTTAGAAATTACAAGTTTGTTTAAAATAAATAAATTTCTTTACAGGTAAGCCATGAAAATATATGCTCAAAAAAGTGAACATGTAAGAGTTGTCTCTAGCTAGGAGGTCTCAGGTTCAAACTGAGTGGTAACAGAATCAGTCCCACATTTTCACAACTCTTGTTGTTAAAATGTTTAATTTTATGTAAAAATTTATTTCTTTTTCAAAATGCTACTCAAAAACATAGTGAACTGGTCATATAAACAAGCAAAACAACTGTACTTCTTAGAGTTCTTTTTCTCTTAATTTCAAAATATTATTTTTAGAAATGGTACTAATAACAATGACTTCGACTGATTCTGTTCATTTCAGATGGACAGTCTTTCAGCATGGACACACTAAAACATTTTCCCCTACAAAAACTATGAAGATATCTACTTAATAGCTAGTGAAGGAGTTTGAAATAAGATAAGTGTCTCAAATGGCAGAATCTACAGAAGCTTTTCTTTATACCTGCAATATTTACGGGCCTCTCTTGTGACACTTTTCTGCATCTCACTATTATTCAGAATCCTCCCTCCTCTAAATCCAACAACTAAATGATATGCATGTCCATTATGTTGAATATTTACACAAAAAATAATTTTTTCTAAATTAAATCAATTTCTTTTGACTCTTCACTCAAAAGGAATCAGAATTAAAAGCCTTTACACTACCTAATGTTAGTGACAGATGCTTAGTAAAGATTTCATAGTGTTTCCACTTATCCTTGTTTATTGTGAGAGTCTCATTCTGATCCATAGTTGTACTCTTATTTAAACACATACACACAAAACAAGACAGCATTATGGCGTGGATGGCCTGTGTAGATGAACCACACAATAGTGATGGTTGCTTGGCAACTACTGACAGGTGCAAAGGGATACAACAATGAATGAAAGCCTTATCAGCTACACTGATTTTATATGGAAAGAACTGTCTTCAATGCAAAAATGCCCCTTTGGGTTATGAAGGACAAAAAGCGAAACAAGTTTGTCTAGTTTTAAAAATTAAGGTAAATTAACAGTTGTATTGTGCTAGAACAGTAAATTACCTCATGAAAAAGTAGTTGAAGAAGTTGATAAAAGGAAGAAATGGAATTAGCTAACAAATTAGTTCTTAAGTATATTCTCATTGAAGCAAGCCAAACTACTAATATTGCTTTTGAATATATCTATTTTCCCTTTTGTTTCAAGAATGGAGACAATCTTATTAGACTTAAATTTGTAGCATGTGTTTTATGTTGATACAAACTAAAAACTGTTTTGCTACTTTAAAACATTATATTTTTCTCTCTACAATGTCTTTTATGTAGCTTGTTTATATTTTAAACATAGACTAAAAGACATGACTTAAATGAGCATGGCTTTGGCCATTACTCTTATTAAACTATTTTAATGTTGACTTCCTTGTGACACAATATTTCATATATCTTACTGAAATCATTATTTTCTATGCCATGCATGAATACCTCTGCTTGTACTTCTGTACCTCTTAGTTTTAGAATATTAGTTTCCTTCCAAAGAGCTATCTTTTGTTCTCTAGGTCAGGTAATCAAATATATCTTCACTAAGATAACTATAGAAAAATAATTTTGTTTCTTTTAAACAGATGTTGTCAGAATCTGCCAGAGATTTAATACATGATATATGAAGAAAATTCATACCCAATGCCTTCAGACTATATTTGTATATTCAAAGATAGACAAAGCTAAATTGCTTATGAATGTAAAATGTTTACTTTCTCATTGCTGATACTTTAAATTGCCATCTTCCTCATCCCTTCAGTTGTGGAGTTGCAGGAAATATCACGAACTACATTAATAAAAAGTTTGGGAAAAGCTGACAAAAAAGTAAACTCCACTCCTGCATTCGTGAATCTAGGAGGACAGATTAAATTGATGAGAGGCATAATATCCATTTCTTATTCTCCAACTCCAGTTGGCTTTCATGATAAGCAAATTAGAGAAAAGCAGATGACTTCAAAAACTTCTTTCTTTTGACACAAGCAGTCATTCCTTATATCTCAGTACAAGCTACCTTTTATAGAAAACAGGGGGCCAAAAGAGGTTAAATAACTTAATTGTGAGAAAATGTTAGCCAGAACACATACAAGAACAAGTCTATTAATATGAAGCCCAAACTCAGAATTCCTGAACTTCATTACCTCCCAGGATCACTTAGCTCATCTGAGTGTCTAAATAAAGGATTTGCTGTCCTTTTCAGTTATACCAGCTACTTAACCATAACATACTACAAGAAATAAAAATATCAGTCTCCAGATTAATGGGACATTTTTGGGAATGTATCTATAGTCAGAACCCCCATTTATTAGTTTACCTATAGTATGTTTGTCTGGTCTTATCTCTTTAAACATTCAAATTACTTTACCATTTGCTTTCATTAGTATGTTCCATTTGGAAGACTTGTTTTTACTTTCTCCCATCGGACAAGATAACATAAAGAATTTGATCCAGGGCCTCCCCGGTGGCGCAGCAGTTAAGCGCTGCGCTGTGGAGCTGTCGGCAGGGGCAACGCAAGTTCGACGCCCGGCCGGGGAGAATCCCACATGGTGGGGCAGACCTCTCCTGCCTCGCCCGCTGCTCCCCTCAGCAGTGTACTTCTGATCTGCCTGTTCTGCTCCCCACTCTGTCTCTGGTGAGCCCTCTCGCCGCCCCACACCTCTGGCCTGCACTCCAGCTTGTATGTATAAATAAAAAATAAATCTTTAAAAAAAAAAAAAAGAATTTGATCCAGTTTCTACTGAGGATTACTTAAGCATTTCACAATGGAAGCAATTCTTTTTTTAAAAAATGTATTTATTTATGCATATAAGCTGGGCTGCAGGCCAGAGGTGTGGGGTGGTGAGAGGGTTCACCAGAGACAGAATGGGGAGCGACGGAAATACACTACTGAGGGGAGCAGCGGGCAAGGCAGGAGTCTGCTGCGCCATGTAGGAATCTCTCCAGCCGGGCATTGAACTCGCTTTGGAGCTGCCAACAGCTCCGCAGTGCAGCTCTTAACCACTGCACCACCGGAGAGGCCCTGGAAGCAATTCTTAAGGAAGTATAAATTTTAGAAACTACAGTGCTTTCTAGAAATGTTGAATTCCTCAGTAATTCACTTGTTCTCATCCCTTTCTAAAATAGACCAAATCATTGAAAACACTGTTGTGGATGACTAGCAGCGAATGCTTTAAGACATTGAGTTTATATGCTCTCAGTTTCTTGTGCTTGGCATAGCCTATGGGATGTTGCTTAAGAGAGATTGAAATTTGCAGTCCAAGTTTTCCCATCTTATTTTTATGTTATCTAATTTAAGGAGAGCAAACTTTCCCCAAAACAGCATATATTATTTTATATTGGAATTTTAAAACACTAGTACTTTAATAGAGGGGGAACAACTTCCAATAAAAAATTACATTTAATATAGATTTTTTTTTGACTTCTAATGAAACAAAATTCTAGTTTCCTGGAAAATGCTACATTAGGGAACATTCTCTCTACCTTTAAAAATTGTGAAGGAATCTACTTTAAGTAACAGCAGAGAAATTAATAGAGGTCATTAGTTTTGCAATATTTGAATCAGCAATGATTAATGTTTCTTGAGATACAATATTATAATTAATAGGAATGAATTTGAGTTTAAATCCCAAGCAATGATAATGTAATATTATCATTATATGATGGTAATAATAAATAGATATTAAGGAATTTACATGTCCAACTGGGTTTTACCTTAACAATTGAAATGTATTTGATGGAATAATCAGGAAAAAAGTTAGGCTATCTTGATCTATCTATAAATGTGGCTTTAGAGAATAAATATAGCATTAATATAGGCACTAGGCATATTTATTAATGACATGTGTAAAATGTAATGATCAGATTTACAGATGAAATTAACTAGAAAATAGTAAATATTTTAAATTGCTGAGCCAAAAATACCTTGTTAGACTATAGGAAAGAGATGAAAATCCAGGATGATATTACATAAGAAAAAGAGGTTTTGCTTCACTTAGATTCCCCCCCAAATCAGTCTAGCAGTTTACATATTGGAGATGTAGAAAAGCAGCAGCATCCGTGGAATGGTTTAGAGACATTATATCAACAATCAGAGCTAAGTGACCCAGCAGCTTGCAACAGGCCTCAATAAACATCTGCACCTAGGTGGCATGGAGAAGATATGACAATATCTACAATTAGGGAAGGATGACTCTGCTCTACTCTGTTGGTTTTAATGTTTGTCCACAATTCACTTGGGGGGAGGGGAATTATAAACACCATAGTCATATTGTTGGTGGAAGAACCATCTACTTGGTGAAGAATAACAAATGACATGAGGACACTTGGAGGAGGCACAGATGTTTAAAATAGAAATGTATTTCACTTAAATATCCAAAATATTTTTTTTAATAATTACTTGTTCAATTCTCCCAAGAGTAAACATAAAAGAAAAGGGTGGAAGTCAGAGTAAGACAAATTTTTGACCAACATAAGGGAGGGTTTTCAACTATCCAGTGCTGCCAAGTCAGGAAATAGTGACTTCCCAAGCATAAGATTGAGAGTATCTTTATACAGTTGTAGAGTGATTTCAAGGATAAATGTGGGTTATAATATATATTAATGAAAATCTCCTCCAAATTCTAAAAGGTTATGGTTCTCACCCTTATCACCAGATTGTTGTTGTCATTTGTTTGTTTGTTTGGCTTGTTCCTGAAAACAGAGGTCTGAAACTGAAGAGTTAGAGAGAATAATTGATCCTAAGTCCAGAGCACCTCAACACTACGGAAATAACAGACCTGCTGAGCCAACTTGAACTCTTTGGGGGAACATCTTCTTTCCCTTGCCTAGAACTTTTACATCTAGTCCTTCATCTTGTATTTTCTACTTTTCATACACTAAAGTTTTGGTTCAAATTTTAAAGATATAAAAAATGTGGTTCTGGAACTCAGAGTTCCATTATCTGTATGACATTCAATTCCTTAAAAAACAATGTCCTCATGTTACAAAAATGCTTAAAGTATGTAGTGCAGTGGGCAGTGACCCCATTAATGGCCAATGTAGAGCTTTTTAATATGACTCCAAAGGGAACATTCTCAATGTAGAGTACTACATGCAGAGAGTAATACCTCCAAGTAGACTTGCACTAATTTGCACTGTTTTGGCCCCATCTTTGGATAGATTCATCATTCTCAAAAAACTGGTAGAGAGCAGAGGTGTAAAAGGAAAGGCTACCATCAATTAAGTGCTTTTTATGTGCTAAATAAATACCATTTCATTTTCACATTTACTATTGCATTTGTCCTCAAGCCAAATCAAGAGTAAGTATGGCCATCTTGATTTTACAAATAAGGGAACTGAAGTTCAATTTTAGTGGGGAGGAGGGATTAATTCCCAGGCAGAGCACTGGCTACTGTTAGACCTGAAGTTCATAATTGCACCCTCTGATTTTCATCCAACTGAGGAAGGTAGAAATACAAACAGACGCAGAATAAATGAGCTTTCAAAAATCTCCTACTTAATTGCTGCAAATCTACTCCCTGTAAAGATCTGCCATTTTTAGGCATGAGAATTCAAACAACCTCCAAGTAATTAGCATTAGACTACAGGGACACTGGAAAAATAGAACTACAAGAAAAGAAAGTAAGTTTTCAGATTTTCCCCAGCCCTCCACATTAAGAATTATATCAAAAATGCTTTTCAAAGCTCTTAAAATAATTGTGTATATTTTTATTTCTATTATGTATAATTTATGTTTCTCATCATGCTAATAAAGAAGAAACCCAGTAAAATCACAAAATTCTAGGTTTTTAAACTTTGATACTAAAACCTTGGATTGAACGCTTATCAATTTAAGATGTGATCTATGTTGTTTTTGTAGATACTGAGCTTTGGAATAAAATTAGATTCTGAGTGAATTTAATGCTTAGCTCATTTGTCAGCGTGAAAAAAGTAAATATATACATGTTCATATTATACATATAATTTTAACGCTGAAAAACTTTCAGGAAATGATAAAGAATTCTGAAATGGCAAAAGTAAATCTATTTTGTAGCTCAAGTTTCTTCTCAATTATCAGGGAATTGATAATTATAATTAGAGAAACCTATTTAAATGAAAATATTAATATGTATAATGTTACTGTATAAAATCCCATTTGACTTAAATTCTATTTTTTTCCAAAGACCCCTATACTTCTTGGGTATACCAAGTTCCTTTTGAACAAGCTCTAGCTATTTATTCATTTATTATTACTGAGGTACCATTATTTTACATCCTTGCTCGTGTTTTGATAGTATAGGATCTCTCACCCTCCCATCTCGAAGCTCCCGTAGTCCTCCACCAAAGCCCACTGTTGATCACAAAGCTATAGTTTTATCAGACACAGAGGCATGCACTAGTCAATTGCTCTATTTTCTGAAAGATATAAGTTCATAGCCTACATATTTGCAAAAATACTACCTATAATTTCTTACATTTTCAGTAAAGGGAAAGCCTAAAACCACCACACAGTATGACTGCTGAACATAGGGGGCAACTAACTGAAATCTGTTCTTGGGTAAAATTAGGTAAAATGAGCTGTACCAATTCTTTCACAAGTATTTATCAGGTCTGACATGCTAGGTGGCCTCAGACCTTCTGGAACAATAGCTTTTGTGGAATTATGCAGGCTATGTCACAAAGAAACTCCCAAACATGGGTACCGTCAAATGCCATCGTTCTATTACAACTTGTGAAAGAGAATAAAGCATACTTTCTTAGTTTATAAAGTTATTTTGTAGAATTTTATCTTACATAATATATAAAAGGGGAAATAGTGTAATTACTAGTGAGAATTTGCCAGAAGAATAAAATGGTGTTAGGTCATACAGTTATCCTTTAAGTAAGCTTTAAATTCTACAGGTAAATCTCAACCCATTGAAAAACATTATGGACAGGGTGCCTATGCAAAGTACCATTGGACCCTGAGGACAGACAATGTGTATTTAAACTGAGATCCCTGAAATTCTTGCAGCACTAGATACTCTGTTCCTCATTTTGTTATAGACTTCCGAAATACGTGGCTTCAGAAACTCTCTAGGATAAAGTATTCTTTCTAGAATACTAGAAAGGTTTGGGTAAACCTACCCAGGCTTTTTATTAGAGCTCATCCAAGAGACAAATCTTGTCAGGGAGGAGCATTTAGGCCTGGTCCCTCAGGGAAGCTAAGGGGAAAAGTTTTAAAGGGGCAGGCTCCTGTGATGGGCAGAGGGAAGTAGCTTCATTATTTGTTCTGGGTAGAATGATGTCCTAGCATGTGGGGATCTTGATCTTCCCCCTTCAGGAAACTGTAAGACAATTACTAATCAGGGATCAGTGCTTTGTGTTCTACTATAGCGCCCTTGGTTAGTCTGGTGGTACATTTGTTTGAGTAGGATGTAAAAGTAGGGCTGGCCAGTCCACCTCTTCAAATAGGGCATTTTATTTGGGGTATTTTAGCCCAAGATTCAATTTCCTTATTTAATCAGGGGCTGGGTGATTCAGTCAGTGGTCGAATTCCCTTGTTCAAACAGGAGCTAGGTGACTTAGTTAGTGATCCAATTTCCTTTGTTCAGATAGGCAGCTCACATCTCACCAGCTCACAATTTCTTTCTTTCTTTTTTTTTCCCCCCAAACTGCCTTATTTTGCTCTCTGGGATGGTTCCCAAAATCCTGGGTTGAAATCTAAATGTCCTGAGAAGAGATTGAAAATTTAAAGGAAAATAGAAGGAACATAGTAGGAGAAGCAAAACTAATTTTGGTCAGGTAGCAGAGTTTAAATGTCAGGATCATGCTCCCATGTAGCCTTGCCTTTAAGTGACTTGCAGCTGCTGACTTAGAGCAGAGTTTGTTTCAACCTTGGAGAGTAGTTAAGGGAAGAAAGGAGTGAAGATTGCTTTTCTCTTTAACCTGTACAATCAGATTTATCTGAACTGAGCAAAGAATCAAAGAGAATTTATGCAAAATTACTGGAGTTTGAGAGAGCCCTCACCATAAATCTGAAAAGTACATACATTGCATTTAAAATAACCCAAATGTGAGAATTTCCAATGTCCTTGATATTCCAGATACTAAATAGGATTCTAAGCAAAAAATTCAAATATTTCTAGATAAATATCAACCCCACACCCTAGTCATGAATCTCCCATTGGCCTTTTCTTATCGGAATTGTATTTTGACTACTTGAAGCCATTGTAAGCCTTTGTTTCTTTTCTGTCTGGAAAATAACAGACAGTGTGACCCTGACTGTCATCTTGTTTTTCAACAGCTGATGTGATTCTGCTTAATAAGTAGCAACCAATGGTGAGTATCGTAATTCAAATTAAAAGGAGGAAAGTGGAATGATGTGCAGACAAAGCTCAAATGTGGGTTTGTTGATATTTGTAGCAGGAGGTTAATTAGCATTAACAGAAGTATCAGCAGTCACTTGGACTTACTCATAAGGTACTGGCTGCTCTCAGCAGTATAGTACAGAGGAAAACAAGTCAAAATAGTTTTCTTTTTTCCTCTTACAGAAAAACCATTTACAAAAACAAACATAAAGTAATTGGATTCTTTTTTGTTTGCTTTCTGTTTCTCCTTTCCAGCTAAGTGTTTGATTTAGCTGCTTCTTTTGCTCCTTCCAAGTCCTACATGGTCTGAGTGGTAATAGAGTTAGTTGTACTTTCTTTTCTCCTCTTTCATTTTCTCCCCTTTTGGCCCCTCCCTCATCCTTTGGTGTTTTTTGTTTTCCCTTTAAATGACCATTTTATGTATAGGTTCTTTCATTTTCAATTAATGATAGGTGTACTTTTATGGACAACTTAGAAGTTCTGGGTTATACTGATGCAAGGCACACATTGGTCTTTAGGATTACACTATCCATCTAAATCTTTTGAAACCCTTGTTTTCCCTAATGATGCAATGATCAGAATAATTGTCATAGCCAATGTTTCAGCTTTAAAGTCCAGAAAGGGGTTTTATTTGACTTTGTAATTTTAAATTTGCTCTTCAATAAAGAAGAAAAATGTATGTTCTTTTAAAATAGTTTTTCTTTTTATCTATATGCAGGAGACCTTAAGGTAATTTGAGTAACTATTCCAGATTTTCTCAAAATAAATGTCCACTGTTTAGTAGTGATGGAATTATTTAAATAACACATGTTCTAATATTATTTTGTTGTTCTGTGATGTTTATACTATTTTATCTATTGAGAAATGTTAATCATGAAAAATCAATAAGTAATAACCATAACACGAATTAAACTATCTCCTGCTTGCAAGACTAGTTATTTGATTCTTAAAATTAATTAAAATTAATTAAAAATGTATTCATTATTAATTGTGGTAATATTTGGATACCCTCATCAGGTATTACCACCATAGTGCACCCACAACAAAATCACCCATATTCCACCACAGAAACAATTGTCCTTCAGACCCTCTTTTTTCCCCTCCTCACTTTAGTGCTTCAGTTCTATAGTCAGATATCAAGGGTTAGTTTTTAAGCTTGTTTTTGTCTGACTCTTAGGTTAACTACTTTATATTACATATATTAGTGACACCATCCGGTATTATCTCTCACCTTCTGACTTATTTTACTTAGCATTATCCCTTCCAGCTACCATTTATTAAATTTCTGATAAGAATTTTAAAAATTATTCATTTATTCTTTTATTTTGTGAAGGAAACTGTAAATGGACCTGGAAAAAAATTAAGGATATATACATAATAGTTAATTACAGAAATATATATGAGTATATAAATATTTAATTCTGATGACAAATCAAAAAAAGACTTGAAATTCTTTCAGGAAAATTTAGTCAGTGATAATAAAACATATGGAATTGGTGCCCCCCATTATTTTATGCACAAACATAAAATTAATTTAACAGTATTATCATTTCCATTTAGATTTGCCAAATCAGATGGAACATATCCATATGTCTATACATAATTCAGTCTACCACTCTAACAAGATATTAGCTGTGGATTGTTTATATAAATGGTACCACATACATATCATAGGTATATGAAAATGACTTGCTAAATATCACAGTTCATTGGCTAGACAAGATGGATAGGTTAGTTCCTCAGGAAATAATTTTTCTAACTCCTTTATACAAAGGAGGATGTTGAGATGCACAAATGCTAATTGAAAACACAAAAGTAGTAGCCATTTTGGGGACTGGGATAAAGGCTAAAATTTAAGCCTCTGTATTCAGAGGGCTTTCCTTTAATCTATAATAGTATATAAGCATGATCTTAGAAATTAGGATAAAGGAATGTTTGCTCCTACTGGGATTTATCATCTATCTTTTCTCTGTAAAAATGCACTACAAGGACATGGTCAGTAACTTAGAGGCCTGATAATTGTGTTAGAAGTAATGAGATATTTGGGATTAATTTAAAGATAATGTATTTTATTTTAAATTTTCAAAGAGCATCCATATTTTGAAACCCCATGATTGATGAAGAGAACTGGTAGAATGATAATCCTCATTTATAATTATCCTCTGTTTTTGTAGTGAAGAGATGATTGCTGTGTCTTCTCAGTTTGATAATAGGTAACTATCCAAACCATTAAATCAGAGTTGAGGCTAGATGGGGAGTATGACTATGAGCACCAATCCACATTTTTCTTGTCAATAGAGACCAGGCAATATTTGTTTTTTGATTTTTTATTTTTTTAATGATCTGAATAGATGTTGGTGAATGGCTATTCTAAAATAGACTTTGGACTGATTAGTATTTCAATATTCAGTCATCACATGAAATAAGAATAAGATTCAGGTTTGAGAAGTAGACAAGTTTTGAGTGTGTGTGTGTGTGTGTGTGTGTGTGTGTGTGTGTGTGTGAGAGAGAGAGAGAGAGAGAGAGAGAAAGAGAGACAGAGAGAGAGAGAGAGAGGAAGAAGAAGAGGAGGAGGAGGAAGAAGAGGAGGAGGAGGAGGAGGAGGAGGAGGAGGAGGAGGAGGAGGAGAAATAATGAAGGGATTCAGGTTCACATTATGTATGAGGTATGCAATGTATATTTCTTCTACTTCACTCCTTTGCACTTGTACTCATTCTCTATCCATTATTCTTCCGGCACTGGCTCTGGATATTTTTCCTGCTCATGAATTAATCAATATATCTAAACTTCATCTCATACTAAATATATGAGTTTTCCTAAGTATATAGAGAATATGGAGTTTTCCTAGTTAGTTCTGTTAATTCTTACATCTGACACATTCATTCATTATTCAAATTGCTTATGTGTCACATACACACAAATATTAATTTCTCTGTGCCAAATTTATTATTTAGTCGAAGTCGAAAAACTTGGCTTTTGATGATATTTAGGTACTACTCAATTTAAACAACTAATATACAAATTAAAATTAATTATTATACCTTTTTGCTTTTCTTCTCTTTTACTCTAAATTCTCACATCTTTTTAACCTCTCTAAACATAGGCTTCAGGTCATACAATTGAGTTTATTGTAGTTTAACATAAAATGTTAAAACTAGGAGCCTTCCTGGTGGCGCAAGGGTTAAACTCTCAGCGTTATCAGGCTAATACCAGCCACTGTAGCATGGGTTTGATCGCCAGCCAGGGAGCTAACCCACATGGCACAGCAGATCTGTTAAAGTTAAAAGAAACTTTAAAGTTTCATTTTGGAAAGTCATTTTGAATTCTACCTCTACATAAAATTTGGTCTCTTTGTTTACTTTATTTTTCCAATAAAAGACCAGATTTTAAATAGGGATTATATGCAGGGATTATGTCACAGAAATTATTGAAAGTTTTTAGATGTTGACATTAAGATATAGCATGAACTAATGAATACACAGAGGGGATACATATCATGGAAAACACAAATACTGATTTCCATTGCAATAAATCCAATTTTATACCATAACTTAAACAAAAAATTACTGCATTAGAAGTCACACAACCTGATCTGAGTATTAGTTTTGCCATTTGATGGCAAAAATGTTATGTCATTTGTATTATGACTAGGTTGACGTGGTTTTCAAACATGTATGAACAGTCAAATAAATTTTCCAAAGACATCCTTCAGTGGAATCTATTAGCTTGAGCAGGTAATGTAAAGGTGAACTATTTAAAGCTGAAAAGAGAAAGCTGGGAATCTGGAGGCCTCCAAAAAAGTATATTTATCTACTCTTCTCTCAAATCTCACCTTTTGACTTAAAGCAACCTCCAAACACAGTTTATACCATATGTCCTTTAAACTTTCTTCTAGGGCCTCCCCGGTGGCACAGCGGTTAAGCACTGCACTGTGGAGCTGTAGGCAGCGGCACGCCCGGCCAGGGAGAATCCCACATGGCACGCCAGACCTCTCCTGCCTCGCCCGCTGCTCCCCTCAGCAGTGAATTTCTGATCTGCCTGTTCTGCTCCCCGCTCTGGCTCTGGTGAACCCCCTCGCCACCCCATGCCTCTGGCCTGTACCCCAGCTTGTATGTATAAATAAAAAATAAAATAAAATAAATAAACTTTCTTCTAGCCTTAATATTTTATGTTAAACTATAATGACTACATGTGCCACCAATGTTTTTCTTTTTTTTCTTTTTGTTACTTTTGTTATTTCATTTGTTTCTAAGTTTGAGTAAAATTATAATTCATTGGAAGGGAAGCTCTCTGTTTTTCTCTAACTTATTGTATGAGCGAAAGAGGTGCCAATTCATTGCCTAGAGTCGCCTGGGACACTTTGACTGCTAGTTAAAATCCCTTACCTGGGAATTCCACCAGCATAAATACCCTCCATTCCAACTGTTTATTGTGTACGCAAATATTTTGGAGACAAATTCAAAGAGAGAATTAGTTCCCATCGTTGTTTTTTTTTTTGTTTTTTTTTTTCCGGTGGAGGGGAGGAACAGAGGGAACAAGAATGTTCATTCCCTTAAATTAGTGACAACTGATATAAAATTTAAGATCCTTTTGAAATGCAGAACAGTCGATCGCTAGACCATCTGCAGCAAATTTACAGGAAACGTTCCTGTATCCCTAGAAACAGTTTTATGCCACAAACTAGGAATTTCTCCAAAGTTACAATTACATGATTCAAAACAGGTAATTTTCACCCCAATCTCATGTTTTCATAGCAGGTCTTAGTTAATGCTGTCTTGATGGTTGCTGTTTGATGAATCAGCTTTCCTGTTAACTAGAGGTGCAGGGCCATCATCTAATGAAAACACTCTGTATTTTATGACTCCCTCGGCTGCAGTTCTGCATATTAAAATGGAATTTCAATCTCACTGTTAGAAATAAAATCAAAACTAGCATCTGTGGTTTAAACAGAACTGAGAAAAGTGCTGCTCATTTAATTTTAACAATATTTTTCATGCTAGACAGTATAAAAAAGAGACTGTGGATATAATTTTAAAATGCTTATAAATTAGAAATAAATTGGTAGAAATCAGCAGAATAGTTCAGTGCATAGGTTAGTTCATTATATCTACAAGTTTGAGTGCTAAAAGTTTTCTGTGCTAGTTAGAAGTGTGCCAAAGTAGTCACAAATTAAGGTTGACTACTCTTCTTCAATAGCAGATCACCTCCTTTCCTTCTACTGCACGAACTCAGCCCCTCTATCAACTCTGAAAGTTACTTTATTTTTAATCAACGTATGATTGCACATACACATTCAAGAGAATTACAAAGAAGTAATCATTTCATAGCTCAGAATATAAGTCATGGCAACAGATTAGTAAAAGAATTGGAGCTTTTCAGATAATTTTCATCAATCATATTTACACAAAAACACATCTAGTCACACATGGAGACAAAACAGCAAACTTCCATTAATGAGTAAATCAACAATCAATAAAGCATTATGGGGTGTGCTCAGTGTTTGTCTATTCAACTCTTTTACCCTAGTGCTTCTCTCTAGCTCCCTTTAAACACACACACACACACACACACACACACACACACACACACACTCACTCACTCTTACTCATTTAACAAAAGTGCATGACTTTCAAAGGTTTTGTGTTAGTAAAATGTTATTTCAAGAGAACATAATAAAACAAATATAAATTTAATAATCACTATATATTAAATACATACCATTCCTCACATACCTAGCTAATCCTGCACTCAGTCTCCATCTTTTTCAATTTTTCCAACAACCCACAAATTACAGGTTATTAATATCCTCGCTTTAAAAATTGTGGTGACTGAATTTCAGAGTGGTTCAGTAATTTATGCCAGGGCATAAAACTGGCAAGTTTGAAATGAAGATTTAAACTGATGTTTTGTAATTTCAAAGCCCTTAGTCTTGAACTTTAAATCATATTCATTTATATCTCTAGTCTTATGTATGGGGGTTTGATACAGCTGGCACCTAGATCTCTGTAGTCAATGGTCTTGTATATAAAAAATAATTTGAGCTCAGATAAGAAAAACTGTAACAATATTCCATGCTTATTTCATTTTATTTCTTGCTGCTGATTTTTCCTCTTTGTTCTCTTAATTTTCTTATTGTTTGTTTGCTTCATATTTTCATTAATGGAGCCCTTCTCTTTATTTTTTTTAAAGATTTATTTATTTTATACATACAAGCTGGGGTACAGGCCAGAGGCGTGGGGTGGCGAGAGGGTTCACCAGAGACAGAATGGGGAGCAGAACAGGCAGATGGATGGAAATACACTGTTGAGGAGAGCAGCAGGCAAGGCAGGAGAGGTCTGCCGCGCCATGTGGGAATCTCCCCGGCTGGGCATCGAACTCGTGTCACCACTGCCGACAGCTCCACAGCTCCACAGCACAGTGCTTAACCACTGCGCCACCAGGGAGGCCCGAGCCCTTGTCTTTATTGTCAGAATCATATTTATAGTTAACTTTTGTAAAGTTACTTAGTTAGGTAAAGGATTCTACATGTATTATCATAGCAAATTCTCAAAAACATCATGCAATGTGGACTACTATTATCTCATTTTATAGGCAAGGAAAGTGAATCTTAGACAAAGAGGATAAGTAATGTTCCTTTTGGAAAACTGCACACAGAAGATGATTAGACAATTTAAAATGCATGGTTTGGCTGGTATCAAGAACAAATAACAGAAGTTTTATGACGATTCAGCTCAATTCATCTCTCTTACTTATCAAAGAGTACACCTCAGAGTCTTCAATCTCTTCAGCATCAGATACCTTGTTTCAGAGCCAGAAAACAATTCACTTGGTTCTGAAGTTTCATCAAAAGATTTAGATAGCTTACTATATTAAATTCAGCCCTCAAAAAATTCTTATAATTTGGTCTCCCTGGTGGTGCAACAGGTTGTCTCACCACTATGAAGTTATACAGAGTCACTGTAGCATGAGTTCGCTACCTGGCCAGGGAGATTCCCACATGGCTCAGCAGACCTCTCTTGTCTCGCCCACTGCTCCCCTGAGGAGTGTATTTCAGTCGATCTGCCTGTTCTGCTCCCCACTGTCGCAAACTAGACCCCCATATTGTTTTGACAAGGTCACTCTATGGGCGGAGCCTTCAAAGAAGTGTTCCCAAAGTCTGGATGCGATATTTTTCTTGCAAATAAATTTAAGTATAATTTCAGGAGAACAGTCACTAAGTTTCTCCACCATGCCTGCATTCATTGGCCTTACTCATTAGCTCCTGGAAGCGAGATATC
>PVIJ01005527.1:78808-102757 GCA_004024925.1 Scalopus aquaticus | reverse complement strand
GGGGGGGTGGCGGGGCAGGCGAGGGCACCACCAGCGGAGGGCAGGCCCAGGCCACGGGGCCGTGGGGACCTGGGAAGGGGCGGCCCGGGGCACACGAGGAGGGACGCAGCCAGGACGCACTCAGCAGGACCCTGCCCCTCTGCGGCGGCACCAGCTGCCCGGGCCACGGGGGCCGCCCGCCCAGGCCGAGAAGACGGGGGCCGCAGCCAGGGCTCCGGGCGGGGACGGCGCTCTCGGGACGGACCAGGCGCCCAGCCCTCTGAAGCCGGAACGGACCCTCCTGCTCCGGCCGGCCCCGGCGGCTCCCAGGCCTGGGCTCTGCGCCCACCAAGCCTGCGGTGCGGCGCTGGCCCGGCTCAAAGCAGAGGCCGTGGGCCCGGCGGCCGGAGCCCGGGCAGCCTGGGTGCCCGCGACCACCACAGGCCGCGGGGCGGAGGGCGGCCACCACGAGAAGGCCGGGACGCGGCAGGGACGTCCGGCGAGGACAGCGCAGCGCACGGGCCAGAGCGAGCCGGCGGCGAGAGCCGCACACAAACCTTCACGTGCGAAGGGTGGGGCCGGGCGGGCGGGGCCAGGGGGCGCAGGGAGGCCGGCGCTGCCCACCCCCGCGGGGTCCCCGCGGCGCCTCCTGCCTCCCCAAAACGCGCCCAGAGCGAGTCTCCGCAGGAGGAGCCGCTGCGAGCCGACTGCGGCGCTCAGCCCGGCCCGGGTCTCGCATGGCGCCCAGGCCGGCTCGGCCTCGGCCACGAGGCACAGAAGCCAACGGGCCAGCGGCCGGCCCGGGCAGCTCAGAGCGCGGGCGGGGCGCACCGGGGCGGGGCGCACCGGGGCGGGGCGCACGGCCCTGGGAATGGGGCCGCGGGGGACAGACGGGAAGGAAGCCCCAGTGCCCCCGGCCTTCGCCCGCGCTGACACAGGCCGCTGGACAGCGGGCAGGCCGGCCACCAGGGCCAGCATCCCAGGCGCCCGAGCGCAGCTCGCCCCCGCCGTGGCGGCCTGAGGACGGGCTGGCAGGTCCGCGGAAGTGCCCGGGGCCCACCCCAAGGGCAGGCGCCCGCAACACTGCCCGGGGACGGAGGGCGGGGGGCCGCAGCGGACGGCGGCCCCTGCTCCCGCGGCCCTTCCGCCTGACGCGCCGTGGCCGAGACCGTTCGGGAGAAAGAATCTGACTGAGGAAAGCAAAGCCGCGAGAAAGCAAAGCCCGGATTCCACGCCATCCGAAGCAAGCCGCGGCTGAGGAACAGCGCTTCCCCTCAGCAGGAGCCGAGCCCCCGCCAGGCGCCCCGCACCCCGGGAGCGTGGCTGGGCCCCGCCGGCGCCGGGAGCCGCGCGAGCCGCGGGATTTGCTGCCGCAATCTGCTGAAAGCGCGACTGGCCTTTCCGGGCAGAAGCAACAAGGCGCCGGGGCCGGGCGCTCGGGGGCCAGCGGCCGACCCACCCCGGGCCCAGAGCGGAGCGAGCGCCCACGCGGTGCCCGGCCCGCGGCCCCGTACCTCCGTGCCCGACCCCGGGCCGGGCGAGTCCACCTTCCGCTTCTTCCGCGGCCCGATGGCGGCCAGCGCCGTGAGGTTGGCGTCCCGCTGCCGCATCTGCGCCAGCTCCTGCTGCTGCATCTGCGGGCACGGGGCTGTGGGTGCGCGCTCGGTCCCGGTGGCCGGCGGGCCCTGCCGTCAGGCAAGCGCGGCGCCACGTGCTCCCTTAGAGCCCGGAAGCACGAGCGGGGCTTCCGCCGCCGCGCCCGCCGCCCTGCCTGGAGCCGGCCTCGGCGGGCGGCTGCACAGGGCGGGCGGCTGCACAGGGCGGGCGGGGCCGCGCGGACCGCGCCCGGGGAGCTCACCTCCTTCGCCTTCTGCTTCAGCCGCAGCTGCTCCGGGTCCTCCTGTCTGGACCGAGACTTTTCCCAAGATCAGAGAAGACAAGGTCAGGACCGGGGGCGCGAGGCTCACCCCAGAGGCGCAGCGCCCGCCCCGGCCCCGCCCCCCGGCCCCGCCCCCCGGCCGCTCGCCTTGGCCGCCCGCATCAGGATCTCCCGCTCCTGCTCGTCCTTCCGCTGCTTCTCGATCTGGTCGAGCTGCTCGAAGAACTTGAGCTGGGCCCGGACGTCGCTGGCCTGCTCGTACCTGTCGTCGTCCTGCGGGGGGCGGGGCGTCGGGCCTGGCGGAGCTCCCCTCCCCGCGCGCCCTTGGGGCCCGGCCCCCAGCACCCGCTCGCCCCAGGGCGTCTCGTGGGGTCGCCCCGGCCCTCGTCCAGCTTCTCGGAGCGGCACTGCCCAGCGGGGCGGCGTCAGGCCAGCGGCGTTGCGGGCAGCGGGCAGCGGGCCCAGCGCCAGGCGCCCACGGCCGGGGGAGGCTCCAGTCCCCAAAGGCCGACAGGGCGCCGCGCGCCGGCCGCAGGGCCAAGGCCCCTCCGCGGCCCCCACGCCCGGGGCCGGCCGCCTGGGCGCAGCGGCCTCACCTTGTAAGAGAAGTTCTTCTGCTGGGCCGTCTCCGAGATCTTCTCCACCAGGCTCTGCAGCCGCTGCTGCGTGGCGTGGGACACGTAGCTCACGACGTCGGGGTGCAGCTCCGTGATGCCGTGCTTCTTGCCTGTGGGGGGGCAGTGAGCCCGCGCGCCCGCCACGCGGCCCCACCTCCGCCGCCTCCCGCCGGGGACGCGGGCACGCACCGATCTCCAGGATCCGCCTCTGCAGGGGCGCGGGCAGCAGGAAGGTCTCGTCTTTGCAGGACCGCGTCAGGGTGCCCACCAGCTCTGAGTTGGTGGCCAGTATCCTAGCGCTTTCCTCGGACAGGTTCACGCCAGCCATGGACGCCACGTCGTTGATGTCGTCGTCGTCCCTGGGGGCGGGAGGCGCTGGCACCCAGCTGCAGCGGTGGTCGGGGCGCAGGGCGAGCGGAGGGCACGCCGACGGCCCGGCCCGGCCCCCTGCACCGCGGGGCGGCGGCAGCCTCACCCCACCGGGACCGGGAGCAGGCGGCGGGTCCGTGCGGGCAGAGCGGATGGCCCAGGCAGGGGGCGCGGGCAGCCCCGCCCTGCCGGGCACCCGGGCTGCCCAGGGAGCTCCCAAGGGCCCCGTGGGCAGGGACGGGCTTTGAGACGGTCACAGACAGCAGAGCCCCAGAGCTCCGGGGCGCGTGTGGACCCCCCAGCAGCGCAGGCCAGTCCGGGGCCCGGCCTCACCGGAACGAGCCTCCCCCGGGCTCCTTGAGTTTGTTCTTCTGAGCGGCGGCTGCCTGGGCCGAGACGGCGGCGAGTGCTTTGCTCCCGGGCACCACGGCGGGCTTCACCACGGGGACTGCGGACGAGAGACGGGGTGACCCGCCGCCCGCGGCGGACCAGCCGCGCCTCCGCGGAGGCCCCGGGAGTCCCTGGGCGGCTGCCGGGCCCACCTGGCGGCAGCGGGTTCAGCTGGATCTGCTGGGGTGTGGTCAGCACGATGCGGCTGTGGGGCTGCCGGAGCGCGACCATCGGCGTCTGCGTCAGCGTCACCTGGGGGGACCGGAGCAGCGCCCCCGGCTTGGGCGGCTGCTGGATCACCTGCGGGGGCCGGGCCTCAGGTGCACGCCCGCCAGGGCCGGGAGCTCCAGGCCCGTCCCCAAAGAGCGCGGACATCGGCCCGGCGGCCGCCTCAGACCCACCCCACCCGGCGGCCGCCGCCCTCCCTGCCCGGCCCTGCCCGCTGCCTCTGGAGTCACAAGAGCCACTGCCCGGGCCAGGCCCAGGCCTGGGTCTCCAGCCCCTGCGGGGGCTGCCGCCTGCCCACCTGCGTGGGCTGCGTGAGGCTGATGACGGGGGGCTGGAGGGCGCTGGTCGCCGTGGCCGCTGTCTTCCCAGCCGTGCGCTGGACCGAGCTGCTCAGCACCACGGCCGTGAGAGCCGTGGTGGCCTGCGGGGCGGGCGGCGGCTGCTGCTGGCTCTGCTGGATGAAGGCCGCGGAGTCGGGGGTCAGCTGTCTCAGGGCGGGCAAGCTCCTCTGGGAGGAAGACACGGAGGTCGGCGGCGGCGGCACCGGCGCGGGGACCACTCGGGGCCTCAGGGCGGCCAAGCTCGGGGCCCCGGGAGGTGCCGGCCCCGAGGGCTGTGCCCTCGGCTGCGTCCACGCGCACAAGCTGGGCCATGGGCCGGGACACGCGCAGGCAGCGGCCCCCCCGCCGTGGGCGCGCAGAGCCCCGAAATCACCTTCAGGAAAGGCACAAGGTAAGGTTGAGGTGAAGAATTAAGTTCCCGGTACAGCCTGCTCGTGAAATCCTCTGCTTCGATTTTTCCGTCCTTAAAAACAGAGCCCCACACTGAGCTGCCGCCACGAGCGACACGCAGGGTCCGCGGCCGCGCCCCAGTGTGCTTCCCGCGAGTCCCGGGGCGGGCGGGGCCGGGCAGCTGGACGCCGGGCCTGGACACGGGCAGCCCTGCTCAGCCCTGGCCGAGGGGGCCTCGGCAGCGGGCAGAGGCCCTGGGAGGGGCGCCCTCTGGCCCGGCCGACCAGAGCAGGACGCCCGCTGACCGCTCGTGCTGCGGGCGCCAGACCCCTGGCCACGCCCTCTGCTGACGGCCCCGGGCCGCTCACCAGCAGGCTCTGCACCAGCTCCTTCACGTTCGCGGCCGTCTCCGTGGACTGTTTGCCGGACGAAGCCAGTTTTATTAACGTGGACAGAAAGTTTTTGCACTTCTTCACGTTTTCCATCGTTTCCTGGACCCGAAGCAAAAGACAAAAGGGGTCGCGCCTCGAGGCAGCCTCCCCCGGGTCCGGCGGGCGCGGGCAGGCTCTGCCTGGAGCAGCAGGCCAGCCCGGCTGCCCCTCACTCGGCCCACGGCCAGTCCAGGGCTGCAGCTCAGCAAACAGCCACGGCCTTGGGGCGTCCAGGGGCTGGGCCGCCGGTCGGCATCGAGCACGGGGCGAGGGCCGAGGGCCGAGGCCCAGGCAGCCCCGGGACACGCCGGGCCAGACGCCGCGACGCCCACAGCCCCGTGCCCGTGAGGTGGCCGCACGGCCGGCATCACGAGCGCGTCTGGCGCGGGCCTGACCATGGCAGGCGCCCGGCGGGCAGCAGCACTCACCGTGGCGGCTGCAGAGGCAGTGGTGGCACCTGGCACCGCGCGCTGGGGAGTCCCCGCCGGCACTGCCGTCGCCGTCCCGAGCGCGGTGTTCTGGGCAGCGCCGCCCAGCACCAGCTGAGGCTGCGAGAAGCAGAGCGCGTGAGCAGCTGCCCGGCCGGGCAGAGGGAACCCTGCTCGGACACCTCGTCCCCGGCGGCCACGGTCGCCCAGTCCGCGCCGCCGTCTACGGGACGCCCCACGCCCTCCGGCTCCCACCGGCCCGCCCAGCGCCGAGAGCAGGGGCAGCGCCGCCCGGCCCGGCTGAGCCGTCCACTCAGGAAGGGCCGAGCGGCCGCTGCGCCTGAGGCCTGAGGGCTCCCTCCTCGGGCCGCTCTGAGGCTAAAGACCCTGACGGAAAGGCCTCCAGGAAGAAACCGAGACAGGAACGGCCGGGGGCGGGGTGCCGGGGCCCTCCCATCCGCACCCCCGCCAAGGCTGCGCGCACGACGTTGCCCGAGCGGTCCGCAGACTGCCCGCCCCGGCCTTCAGGTAACTGCGCTGGCACCCCCGTCGGGCTGGGCGGGAGCTTGGCGCGGGGCGGCCCAGGCCTGCAGGCCGGGGCGTGCGGGTCAGCGTGGGCTGTGCTGAGCTGTGGCCTGAAAGGGTCCCTGACCAGGCCTGCCGGGGCAGGATCAGTCTCGGCCGCTGCAGCACGAGTTCGATCCCCGGCCAGGGAGCTTCCCACAGGGCGCAGCAGACCCCTCCTGTCTCCCGCTCCCCTCAGCAGTGGGTTTCAGTGGATCCGCCCGTTCTGCTCCACTTTGTCTCTGGGGAGTCCTCTCACCCCCCCCCCACACCTCTGGCCTGCACCCCAGTTCTTGTGCGCACAAATGAGTCTTTTTAAAAAAAAGAGCCCCGACCAGACAAGGCTGGCAGAGGCCGCCGTGGGGCCGGCGCTGCCCACCTGCACGCCGGGCGGCCGCTGCAGTGCGGAGCTGGGCTGCGCCGTGGTCTGCGCCTGGGACACCTGCTTGATGATGGCCGTCGGGGCGACCTGCCGCGCGATGATGGGGGTCCCAGGGGCCTGGGGACAAGCAAGCGCCGCTGAGCAGGGCTCCCTGGCACCGCGCGCCCCGAACCCCTCAGGCGAGTCGCTAGGACGCGGGTGCACCTGCGGGCCTCAACGGCCCCCAGCGGCCCCCGCGGCAGGCGGCTGCGGGGCTGACCGCGGAGAGCGCTCTGGCCGGCGGGCACGGGTGTTGCACGCAGGCCCCTCGCCACCAACAGCCCGAGCCTTGGGGTGTCCGGCGGCGGCGGCTGGGATCGCGGAGTGGCGCCCCCAGGCCACCGGGCGCCACCGGCCAGCGCAGCGCGGTCGGTCCAGCCCCGGACACCGAGGGGCGGCCGAGCCGGCGCCCAGCGGGAGCGTGTGGGGACGAGGCCCTCGGCCGCCGCGGAGCCCGGCTGGCAGCCCCGCGCCCCACAGCACCGGTCTCCGCCTGCCAGGGGCCGGGGCCGCGGGACTCACCTGCACGGCGGAGATCTGCACGGGGGGGGCGCTGGTGGGGGTGGCGGGACGGGGCGCCATGCTGGCCTGGGGCTGGGCCTGGGCGTGGGCCTGCGCCTGCATCTGGGCCAGGGCCTGCTGCGGGATCATCAGCAGCTGCCCGTTCTCGCTGCGCACGAGGACCATCCCTGGGACAGAGAGCCGGCCTCAGGGGCGCCCGCGGCCCGCCCGGCGCTGCCCACCGCGGGGGCCACCAAGCAAGCCCGGAGCCCGCCCCACACTGACCTGGGCGCCCCAGGACGACGGCGGGGAGGACGCCGGCGCCCAGCCCCAGGCCCGGCCCGACCGCCCCGCGCAGCCCCTCCCTGCGCCCGCACGGCCTCCCGGAGCAGCCGCTCCCGCCCCGCCCCGCCCCACCCCACGCCCGCTCAGGCCACGGCAGGGCAGCGCAGCTGGGGGCCCGACTCCCGAGCCGCACGGGGAGGGCAGGAGCCTCCAACCCCGGCCGGGCAGCGGAGGCGCAAGCGTCCCGCGGGCAGACGCGAGGGCCTGGCCCCCACCCGCCCACAAGGAGACGCCCCAGGCCGCGGTCAGTGCCCAGTGCAGGCCCGGCCTCCGGGCACAGAGCAGCCCGTCAGGCTGAGCGCTGCCCTCCCCCGGCCTCCACGAGGCGCCTGGCGCGGGCTGGGGACAGGCGGCCAGCCGGGGACACCGAGTGCGCCAGCGGCCAGGCCGGGGAGCGACGGGCCGTCGAGGGGGGTCGGGGGGTGGCGATGCACGTCCTTCCGGCCTGTCCAGGGCCCCAGGACCCGGCCCGCGGACCTGGGGCTTCCCAGCGCGGCCCGGAGCAGCCCCGCGCTGAAGCAAAACAAGCCGCGGTGCGACGGGGACTGGGCCCCCGCTCGGGCGGCCCCCAGCAGGCCCCCCTGGCCCCTCGCGGCTGCCCTGGGCGGCAGCCCCAGACCCCTAGACCCGGAAACGAGTCTCCTCGGGGCCCGGCCCCGCTGTCCGCCTCGCGCGGCCACGCAAACCACCGGGGTCTCCCGGGCTGGGACACCGAGACCCAGCCCGCCTCGGCCGCCCGAGAGCGGGGCCCCGGCGGGCTTCGGGGGGCGCCGGGCGAGCCCAGGGGCCGCCCCGCGGGACAGCGCCAGCTCTCCGTGACCACGCTCCGGGCGGCTTCGCGTGCGGGGGCCCCACGGCCACGCTGGGCTCTCGGCCACCGCACACGCGGCCCGGGCGGGGCCAAGGAGCGCAGCCCAGGCCGGAGGCTAGCCGGGCGCGGAGGCAACCGCACGGGTGAGGGCTGAACAGCGGCCGCCTGGGGCCGCCAGGAAAGTCTGGGGGTCCTGGGGCCGTCGGCAGGGAGGAAGCGCTTCTGAGAACTACGCAAATCGCCCCAAATCGCAGACGAGCTTCTCCAATCCTTTTAAATCTCTGCTTCGAGATTTTTAAAACCAGTTAATCACATTTTGATCAGCTCGCATGCAACCGGCTACTCGCGCACGCCTCCCTCTGACGAGCCCCTCGGATCGCAGCGCCGGGGCGGCTGGGAGCGCCGGAGGCCGCGGCGGCCGAGCCCCCCGGACAGCCGGACCGCGGAGGGGACAGAGCCCGGAGGCGGGCCCACGGCCCCGGAGTCCCCTGAGCACCCCACAGGTTTTCTCACCCGGCTCCCTGCTTACAGGGCCCTGCCCAGAGGGGGTGCGCCCTCCTGGCCCCACAGCCTGGAAAGTCGGGTCTCTGCTCTCAAGCACCGTCAGGAGTGAGGCCAGGAGCCCTGGAGACCCCAAGCCCCTCAGCGAGACGCCTGTCCACCCCCCGGACGCGGAAGGCGAGGGCGTTGGCCAGGCCGGGTCTCTTAACGCTCGACACACAGCGGCAAACGCCGTGGACGGGACAGCACGTGAACAGCAAGGCCCCCGCAGGGGTGTGGGCCGGCAGGATTTCAGGGCTCCACAGTCCAACCCCACTGTCTGGCTGAGGAAACTGAGGCTCCGCTGAGCCACGACCCAGGTCGGAGGGCGCACCTGCTCGTCACAAAACCCGCGCTCCTGGACGGTCCTGCCCCGAAGCAGCCCGGAGCCCCGAGTGCCTGCGCCAGCCAGGGCGGCGTCCACACGGACACGGCGCCCCCACCGCACGCGGAGCCCCGGCCCCCGCGCCAGTGGCACGGCTGCTCCTGCCCGCGGGCCATGCGGCCACCAGGACAGGACCCGGCACCGAAACCTGCCTCGCCCGCCGCGACCTTTGGAGCGGCACCCAGGCCGGGCAGGCGGCAACGAGGAAGTGGCCTCCGGGCAGGTGAGTGCCCTCCCGGCCCCCAGGGGCAGCGGAGGGTGCGTGCCCCCGGGGCTAGGGGCTGGGCGGACGGGGCAGGCAGCCAGCGGGTCTGCTCCGCGGCCAGCGCCCCCTAAGCCGCCGAGCCACCCAGCTGGTCGGGACCCGAGGCCGCCACCCTCTGCGCACGGTGGGGCTGGGGGTGCGCCCCCTTCGCTGAGCGTCAGCGGCCCCGCCGAGCTCCAGCGCCTCTGGGCCGACACCCTGAGACCCCTGCCCTCTGCAGCCCGCCGGCTCGCGCCCGACGGGCCTCTCAGTCCCGGCCCTCCCGAGGCCCCCGGGGTGGCAGGGCCGGGGGTGCGCCCCACCCCGCACTGGCGCAGGCTCGCGGGGCCGGGCGAGCAGCCCACTGGCGGCAGCTGGCCGACCCCCGCACAGGCGGATCGTTTCCTTCCCGGAGCGCGGCCCCCGGCGTCCGTCCCAGCGTCAGCTGGCGCGGCTCCTGTCCGAGGACTGACCAAACCGTCCAGGGGCCGACCAGGCTCCCCAGGACCTGGGCAGCGTCGGCCGTGAGTCCGACGCAAGGGCGCCCGGGAACGGGAGCCCCAGATGTCGCTCCGGTCAGGGGGCGCAGCCTCCCGGCTGCTCAGCGGGGCGCAGGCATCCCCGGGGGAAGGTCACCCCTCTCCGGCTGGAACGCACAGCCGGCCAGAGACGAGGGGCGCCCTACAAACAGACCAGCGGAGCCCGCCGGCGGCTCAGCTGACAGCACCCCCCTCCACAGGTGCGCAGCGCCGCCAGCACCCCAAAACACGAGCACGAGGGGCGGCCAGCGTGGAGCTCTCCCGCCCACACCGGGGAGCCTGTGTTCCCTCGAGGTGACCAACCGCTCCTCCCCAGAGCACGAGGGGACGGGGCGCCCACCTCCGCCGGGCGGGGGCACAGGAGCTCCCTGCTCCCGCCGCTCCCCCGGACCCCGCCAGGCAGGGAGACGCGGGCCTCCGCAGCACACCCCAAGCGCCCCCAGGAGCGGCCAGGCTGCGCGGGGGCCCTGCACCCTGCTGTGACCCCGCCAGGCCAGCGCGAGCGGGCAGCGGCTCTCTCCACTCAGCCTCGCCCAGCCCGGGCAGTCTCCGCGGGGACAGCTCGCCGCCTGGGCAGGGACAGCTGCAGAGCTCCGGGGGCGCAGGCTGCCCCGCAGCCGGCGGGAGGAGGCCCCAGGGTGGGAGGGCCGGACGGGGAGCCACGGACACCCTGAGAGTCGAGGCGGGGCCCAGCTGCCCTGCTCTGCCCCGCAGCTGAGGGCAGGCGCCGGCGCGAAGGGCCAAGGACCGCACGCCCCCTCCCGGCTCCGGCACAAACTTTGCGGAGAGGCAGCTGGAGGCCGCAGTGGCGGGGTCCCCGGTCGCGCCCAGCGCTCACGCCCCTCCCGCCACCCGCCGGCAGCGAGGCCGCCCCCACCCGGCCCCCACTCCGCGGCGGCCACTCACCCGGGGGCAGCTGGAAGTTCTGGATGTTGGTCGGGTTCTGCGGCGGCTGCGGCAGGCGGGGGGCGAGGACCGTGGGCGTCAGCGTGGCCCGGATCCCGCCGGCGGCCGGCGTGGGCGTCCGGGGCAGGCTCGGGGTGACCGCGCCGGCCGGGCCCTTGGGCAGCCCGGTGGGGGTGCCGGGGGCCGGCGGCGGGAGGCCGGCGGCGGCGGCGGCGGCGGGGGGCAGCGCCCCTTGCATAGTTGGCCCGAGGACCATGCCGGGGCCCGCGCCGGCCGGGCAGCTGGCCGCCAGGGTCTGCGGCGGCGGGGGCGCCACGGGCACCGCGGTCTTGGGCGACTCGGCCTTGGCCCCCTGCGCGGGCGCGGCGGCCGGCCCGGGCTGACTGTTGGCGGCGGGCGCGGCGGGCGCGGCGGGCGCGGGGGGCGCGGGCGCGGGCGCCGCGGGGGGCGCGGGGGGCGCGGCGGGCGCGGCGCCGGCCCCGTTCTGCGCGGCCGCCGGCAGGCCGGCCGGGTGGCCGGGCGGCCGGGCCAGGCTGGCGGCGGCGGGCGGCGGCGGCGGCGGGGCGGCGGCGGGCGCGGGGGGCGCGGCGGGCGCGGCGGCGGGCGCGGGGGGCGAGGGGGCGCGGGGCGCGGGCGCGGCGGGGGCGCCGAGGAAGGGCGGCGTCTGGATGACAGTGGCGGCGTGCGGCTTGGGCGGCGGCGCGGGCGCGGGCCCGTTGTGGAGCAGGCTGACAGCAGGTGCGGCGGCGGCGCGGTGCGAGTTCACCAGCACGGCGCTCCCATTCAAAGTTTGCGCGGCGCCGGGCCGGGCGGCGCCGGGCTTGGCGGCGGGCTCGGGCGCGGCCGCGGCCCCGGCCCCGGGCGCGCAGGCCCCGGGCCCCGCCGCCGCCGCCGCCGCGCCCGCCCCCGCCGCGCCGGCCTCGAGCGCGCTCAGCTTGGCGGCGGGCCCTGCAGGACAGCGGGGCGCGGTGAGGACGCGGGCCCGGCGGCGCCCCCCGCGCTCGGGCCGCGCCGCGCTCTACCTGCGGGGGGCGGCTCCGGCGCCGCTGCGGGCGCGCCCTCGGCCGGCACGGCTCCGGCTCCGACATGGTTCCCGAGCGCGCCGGCGGCCGCGGGCCGCGCCTCGGGCGCGCGGGGCGCGAGGTGGTGGTGGTGGGCCGCGCTGGCCGCCAGCTGCGACTCGAGCGAGCCCACCAGGTCGCTCACCACTTTCTCGTCCACCTCGCTGTTGAAGAAGACCTCGTCCAGCAGATCCGAGCCCGCCGCCATCTTTCCTCCTCGGCCCCCGCCGCCGCCGCTCGGGCCGGCGCTGGGCGGGGAGGAGGCTCCGCGCGGGCGGGCGGGCGGCCGGGCGGGGGGCGGCGCGCGCCGGGCGGGGCGGGGGCGGCGGCCGGGCGGGGGGCGCGGGCGGCCGGCGCGGGGGGAGGGCGGCGGCGTGGCGGTGCGCAGGCGCGGCGGCGCGCCCGCCCCCGCCCGCCGCCCGGCGCCTCGCCATTGGCCGCGGCGCCCCCCGGCCGCCCGCCCGGCGCCTCGCCATTGGCCGCGGCGCGCGCTTAAAAGGCGCGACCAATGGCTGCGAGCGGCAGAGGCCGGGGCGCGGGCGGGCGGGCGGGCGCGGCGGCGGCGGGCGCTCGGGCCGGCGGGCGCGGGTGCGGGGCGCGGGCGCGGGTGCGGGGCGCGGGGCGGGCCGGCGGCGGCGGCGGGCGGCGGGCGGCGGGCGGGGCCGGCGGCGGGGCGCGCTCTTTGTCTCCGCTCGCTCAAAATGGCTGCGGCGGGAGGGCGCTGCGGCCGGCCGGGCGGGCGGGCGGGCGGCGGCCCGCGCCGGGGCGGGCCGGGCCGGCGGGCTGGCGGGCCGGAGGGGCGGGGCTGCGCGGCCTGCGCCGGCCGGCCCGGGCCCCGAGCCCGGTTCCTGCGCGGCCCGCCCGGCGTGTCACTTCCTGCGCGCGGCCCGGCGGGTCGAGGCCGGCAGTTCCGGCCGCAGCGCCCTCCCGCCGCGCTTCCTGCCGCGCGCCCCGCCGGCCAGGTGAGCTCCGCTGCGCGCGCGGGCGCCGGCGGCCGACCGGCCGCGGGGACGCCGGGGGAGCGGGCCCCGGGCCGCGCCGGCGAGCCGCCCTCGCCCATCTGGCTCGCGCCCGGGGCCCGGGTCTGCACACCCGGCTCCCTGCCCGGGCACCCGGGGCGCACACCTGCTGCCGCGCGTCGCACGCCTGGCCCGGGGAGAGCCGGGCCGCAGCGTCAGCGCCCGGGCCCGGACGCCGGCGGGTATGGGGGCTCGCGCCCTGGCTGGTCAGCGCTCCCGGCGCAGCGTCCAGCCTCAGCCTCTGGGGGCGGGAGCCGCTGCTTCTCCCGTGTCCCCCCACCACTGGCTCCTGGGGCCGTGGGCGCTGATCGGGAGGGGCGCCCCGGGCAGTGCTGGGACTTGGCGCCCGAATTCTGTGCCCCCCAGAAGGTAGAGGAGGACGGGCCGCTGGGTCTGGGGCACCTTGGGGGGCCTGCAGGAGGGGTGCAGCCTGAGGCCAGCGTGGAGGGAGGCGTGGCGGCAGCAGCCGCACAGAGCCACGTGCGGGAACCTCACAGCTGCTCAGTCCTCGCCCCAGGCGGGAGCAGAGACCGGCATCGGGACCCCGCGGCGGCTGGTGTGGGGCGTCCCTCACTGCCCGTGACCCAGGTCTTGAATGGGGGGGTGAGGGGCCTCGAGGTCGCCTCTGCGCCCAGAGGAGCCCGTGCCGGGCCCAGCGTCCGCCCCAGGTGTGTGCAGGAAGGCTCACCTGCCCCTGGTCTGCTCCCATGTCCACCGACGCCACCCTCGGGCAGGGCGTGGGCGCCTCGTGCGCCTGAAGGGGGAGCCACAGACGGCACGGGCAGCCCCGGTGTCCACCTGACGGAAGGGGTCGCTGCCAGCCTGCCCGCCTCGCTCGCCTGGGGCTGGGACGGTGCCTCGGATTACCTGTTTTTCTCGTCCCCAGCAGGTGTGACTTCGGCCACTTGACAGGAGGGTCCGCGACGGCGAGGAACACGGTGCTTAAACGCGGAGGGGTTCAGGCCCCCGGCAGCGTGGTGGCCGTTCTGAGCTCGGGCCACCTGTCGCCCCAGGAAAGGGGCCGCACCGGGAGCAAGCTGGGGCGCAGACTGGAGGGCATAGCGGCTGCCGAGCGTTGTCCGGGCCGGCTCGGGCTGTGCCAACGAGGCGGAGCTTGCGTCGCCTCTGCCGCTGTCTCCCTGAAGTGCCACGTCCGGACACGATGTTTTTTTAGGTAGGGGGTGCGATGCTTCACCCCAGCAGGGGGCCCACAGCCTTGCAGACTTGGCAGGAGGCCCCTGGGGGGAAAGCCACATCCCAGGGGGCTCGAAAACCCCCAATCTATAAACGCAGTTTCTCAGGGCAAGCTCAGGACTGACCGCAAACCCCGGGGCTGGGAACAGCAGCGGCTGGGGGCCCTCAGAGCCCAGGTGTGGGCCCTCTGGCCTCGCAGCTCTGGCGTGGCTGCGCTGTGGTTTGAGGGTGGCTCCTCTCTCTTCTCTGGCTCCTCAGGCTTAGGACCCAGCCTGAGCCCGACTAGCGCCGCGGGCAGAGGCCCCCCCTAAGCCGGTGCCGAGGTTCCGGGAGGCGCGTGGGCGCAGAGGGGCACGGTTCTCACGACTTGCCGGGGCCGGGGTGTCCACTCCTGGAGGGGAGGCCTCAGGAGCCGGAGGCACCCAGCGTAGGACAGCAGCCCTGGCGGGCGTCCCCAGGTGGAGACAGCCCCCTCGGCGGGCCAGAGCACGGCCATGCGCAGGCTGCTCGAGCGGCTGCTGACCAGACCGGCCACACCCGAGCTGCAGAGGCGGCCGCTGACGCCTGAGTCGCACGGTCTCTGCTGGTGGGGACAGAACCCAGCCCGGCCACATGCAGACACCACGCTGCGCGCTCCCAGCCCGGCGTCCGGCCCCGGCAGCCCCATGGCCTGTGGGCGGAGGCAGCAGGCCTGCCACCTGTCCAGGCCAACCCGCGTCCTCTGCAGCGGGCCCTCAGCTGCGTCCTCATCGGGCGAGAGACAAGCCTGTGACCGAGACAAGGCGGGCCCCTGCCCGGGTCAGCCTTCTCCAGGTCTCCTTCCCGAGGGCCACACGGGGGTGCTCCCCAGGAGCACAATGCCCCTCCCTGCGGCCTCGCAGCCCTGCTTAGCCCGTCCATCCCTCACGGCCGGCCCCTGCCCCCGCCCCGCTCGGTTACAGCGCCTGTGGTCCGCCTTGGCCTTTGCTGGGTTGCCAGCTCCTGCGCACGCAGCAACATGAGATACAAAGTTAAGCTATTAGGCTCCAACTGTTTACCTGCCAACGAGCCCCTAAAAAGGAAGCTTTTAAAGGAGATCGCGCCAAGGAGCAGCAGAAGCTGAGACTTGAGTGTCAGGGCGGGCCCCAGCTGTGCGGCGCTGACAACCCACCCGCCAGCACACGCACCTCCCGCCCTGTCCCTGCAAGGCTCTGCATCGCTCTTTTTTTTTTTTCCTAAAGATTGGTTTATTTACACATACAAGCTGGGGTACAGGCAAGAGGCGCGGGGTGGCAAGAGGGTTCCCCACAGACAGAGTGGGGAGCAGAACAGGCAGATCAGTGGAAACACCGCTGAGGGGAGCAGGAGAGGTCTGCCGCGCCCTGTGGGAATCTCCCCGGCCGGGCGTCGAACCCACATCACCGCTGCCGACAGCTCCACAGCGCAGCACTTAACTGCTGCGCCACCAGGGAGGTCCCCCCCTTTTTTTTTTTCAATAAACCTGCCCCCCCGCCTAAAAAGAAAAGCACCAGACCTAGACCAAAAGCTGTCTGATGGGATGGAGAGGCGAAGACCTGGGAGACTCAGCTTGTGGATCGTGACGTCCCTCCCAGGTCTGCGGTCAGCCGGTGACAGGCTCTGAGTCCCGTGGGCTTCACGCCCTCGGCTTTTGCCTCCAGGGTGGCTGAGCTATCCGCCCAGCAGCGCTGCGAGCCCAGGCCAACGCGCAAGGCGGCACCCGGACACAGGGTCTGCCCACAACGCGGGCAGGCGGCTCCGCGTTCCCAGCTGGGAGTTTCCTGTCCACGCTTCAGCCTACGGGCTGCCGCACCCAACCAGGCCAGGCAGACAAAACATCCAACTGCCATCTTCCTGGCCGCAAGAGCTGAGTCGGGGCAGTGCCGCGCTCCGAAAAGCAAAGGGGCGCCCAAGAAAGGCCCCCCCGGGGCGCAGGGGTCAGTCTCAGTCTATGAAGCTGTCCTCAGCCACTACAGGACTTGTTCGATCCCCGGCCAGGGAGCTTCCCACAGGGCGCCGCAGACCCCTCCTGTCTCCCCGCTGCTCCCCTCGGCAGTGCACTTCAATCTGCCTCCTCTGCTCCCCACTCTGTCTCTGGGGAGTCCTCTCACCCCTGCTCTTCTGGCCTGCACCCCAGCTCTTGTGTGCGTAAATAAATCTTAAAAAATGAAAGAAGGGGAGACCCAAGTACTATTTATGGGCTGCCCGAATCGCGGGTGGGCTCTGCCCCAGGGAGGGGAGAGCCAGGCGGCCGAGCCGCCGTCCACGGGGCAGTGCTTGCGGCCTGCGCCCCACCAGCTCTGCCGCCCCTGACGCAGCACAGGAATTATAAAGTCAACACCCTGAGTTAGTCGAAAATAATCCAAAGTCACCACAAAGAACCCAAGGTCAGGCCTCCCCGGTGGCGCAGCGGTTGAGCGCTGCACTGTGGAGCTGTCGGCAGTGGCGACGTGAGTTCAATGCCCGGCCGGGTAGAATCCCACAGGGCGCAGCAGACCTCTCCTGCCTCGCCCGCTGCTCCCCTCAGCAGTGTGTTTCTGATCTGCCTGTTCTGCTCCCCGCTTTGTCTCTGATGACCCTCTCGCCGCCCCACGCCTCTGGCCTGTACCCCAGCTTGTATGCATAAATAAATAAATCTTTAAAAAAAAAAAGAACCCAAGGTCCAGGATACAACCCGAAGTTTATCATACACAGGAGGTCAGCCATTCTCAATCAGGTCATCAATAAAAGTAATGGAAACTGACCCCTACATGACCAGGAGGTTGAACTAGCAAAGATTTGAAAGTAACACTTTTTTTTTTAAGATTTATTTTTATTCATGCAGACAAGAGCTGGGGTGCAGGCCAGAGGCGTGGGGGTGAGAGGACTCCCCAGAGACAGAGTGGGGAGAACAGGCGGATCCACTGAGACACACTGCTGAGGGGGCAGTGGGGACACGGGAGGGGTCTGCTGCCCCCTGTGGTCAGCACCCCGGCCAGGGTGGACTCAGGCTGCAGCAGTGACAGCCTAAGACTGAGCCAGGCCCCAGCGAATGTTCGTGTCCATCACACGGGGCCCTGGCACGGCTGCCCAGTGTGTCTGCGCCTGGCCTGCGTCTCAGCGGGACGTGCTCAGGGCTGACGGTGGCGGCCCCGCGAGGTACTCGCTGCTCTGTGCGGCGGCACGGGTGGTGTCCACTGGCCGTGTGAACCCAGCGTGCCCAGGAGCCAGGTGTGGCTGCCTGGGGCCTGCCTCCGGCCTTTGGGAAGGTGCCTGGAGGGGTCACACCTCAGCTCCGGAGGCCGCCCCAGGTAGGTCTTGCCAGCCCAGGGCGCAGGGAGGCCCAGGAGCGGGTGGTCACCAGCCAGGTGGTCTTCCCAAGGGCCACTCGCCAATTGCAGTTTGACTTGATAACATGTACCTGAGGAGCGCCCCTGGAGCCACTCCCTTGGCCCAGCGCCCCAGAAATCCCCACGTTCCCTCCAGTCGGGAAGGGGACACCAGAGTACTCCGCCCAGACCGGCCTTTCGCCTCATCTGGGCTGGACGGGGCTACAGGGCAACCCCGATAGGAAGTGGGTGCCTGACTGGGTCCTCACCCGCGCCTGAAAGGGACTGATAATGAGACTCAACTGCAGGCACACACAAAAAAATTAATAAAGGGTTTACTTATTTATTAAAGATCTGTTTGTGCATATAAGAGCTGGGGTGTGGGCCAGAGGTACAGGGGGTGAGAGGACTCCCCAGAGACAGAGTGGGGAGCAGAACAGGCGGGTCCACTGAAGTCCACTGCTGAGGGGGCAGCGGGGAGACAGGAGGGGTCTGCTGCTGGGTCAGCTGCCTGCTGGGGATCGAACTCGTGCTGCAGGGGCTGCGACACCTTCATAGTGCTGAGACTGATCCCCGCGCCCCCAGGGAGGCTCTAGAAGGTTTATTTACGAAAAGAGAAGAAATAAAGGAAAGGAACAACTTATGGGAAAAAAAGAGATAAATTGGTGAGTGCGTCTGACGGGTCCACTGAGCCGGAACCCCAGTAACGCGCAGGAAAACTGCGAAAAGCGCAGAGCCCCCCAGGCCCAGTGTCTGGTCAGACCCCACACCTGCCTGACCCAGCTCCCAGCATCCCCTTGGCCGTGGCGACCTCACGGGCTTGCAGTCCTTGGTGTCTGATCTCCGTGCTCTGGGGGGCCGCTTGTTCGGGGCCTCGTGCCCCCACAGAAAGCGGGTCCGGCTTAGGCTGCCCCGGTGGCCGACCCAGGGGGCACCACGGCCGCCTTTCCCAGGCACCCTCGCCTGTCCGGGAGCCCTTGTCCTGGGGACGGGGACCCCCAGGCGTGTCCAGCCACTTCAGCTCACTGCCCCCAGGGGTCAGCCGCCCGCCCGTGGCCTCCCCGCTGCCGGCCCCTGTGTGCGCCGCCACAGGCCCGCGGGTTGGCTGCCCCTTCCTCGCCCTCCTCTGGTCCAGGTGCCCCGGGCCCCTCCGGCCGGCCCCTCCCTGCCTGCCGCTGCACCCTCGTGTCCCCAGGCTGGCCTCCACCTACGCCCCACCCGGCCTCCTGCGCTCAGCTCTGCCCGGAGGGTCCGCCGGGGGTGTGCCAGGGCCACCTGCCGCGCGCTGAGCCACGCGGACGGGCAGCCTCAACTGGGTGGCGCCATGAGGCGGGGCTCTCGGGCCCACAGCACGGCCCGGCAGGCGCACACAGAAGCCCCAGGGAGCGAAGGGGTGGGTGGTGACCGGACAGACGAGGCCGCAGACAGGCGGGCGGTGGAGAAACGAGTGGACAGAGGTGAGCGGTGGGCGGGGGCTTGGGCCGCGCGCGGGTACGTGCGTGAAGAGAAGGGGCGCGAGCCGGCAGGGGGTGCCGGCGGGCGAATGAACACCCAGACCCAAAGTCCCAGGAGGGGCTGGCCTGGGGTGCTCCCCTTCCAGGGACACTCAGTCCATCAGCAGCTGCCACGGAGAGAGCAGCACAGGCGTGACCCCCAAGGCGGGGCCCTGGGTGGGCCCCAGTTTCAACGAGAGAGCAAAACAGAGACAGCGCGGAGAGCTCCCCGAGGGCGGCCGTGCGCAGGCAGCTCCGGGGCAGACCCCAAGCGCGGCGCCCGCCCCCCCCCCGCCTCTGCGAGCAGCAGGGTGACGGGCAGGGGCCACCCGGGAGCCCCCACTCAGGCGTATCACTCTTGATGTCCCAGCCTTGCTGCCTCCCTTTTCCCCTAGAAGGGGTGACTCTGTACCCCAACTCCTGCTCAACATCTCCGGGAGTGCCCAGAACCTGCCTTGAGGAGCAGGGGCCCAAGGAAGCGGCCAGACCAAGCAGGTGGGGACCACTCGGGCCTGCCCTGGGCCACCTGCCCTGAGCAGACCAGGAGGGGCTGGTCAAGGTGGGCAGCAGAGGGACAATGGCCGAGGGCTGTCAGCTGGCTGCACTGAGTGGAGAGGCCAAAGGCAAGGAGAGCAATTAGCAAACAATTGGAAACAAAGTGTGAGTCCCTCCTGCCTCGTTAGCAGCTTGGAGAGGCCCTCCCCTCCCGCAGAAGGGCAGAAAGAGCTCAAGTTCAACCAGGCTGCTGCCAGGGAGCAACAGGCCTGTGGAGAGCCCTCGCCCTCAGGCCAGCAGGCCTCGGCCAGGGCTAAGTCACAGCCCAGCCCGCCCCGACCAGGCGCCCGCACCGGGGGACTGGGCACCGCGCCTGGGATCTGTGGGGGCCAGGGCCCCCTGGTGGGCTGCGGAAGGGGCCTGTGCCCGGTGCCCAGTGCCCAGCGCCCAGCGCCGAACACCGACCCGGCAACCCTGTTCCTCGGTGAAAAGCCTGAGAAACGAAGACATGTCCATGCAGCCTGCACACGCGTCTGCGGCCCCGAGCTTCCGGGAGCTGGACGGTGGAGGCAGCCCAGCACCCTGCTATGGACACCGGGACAGTGCGCCAGGACGTTCTGGCCGGCGAGGCAGCGGGCACAGGCACTGGCGGCCAGCAGTCACGGCGGGGACCCCGGGTGGCCTCTGGGGGCTCGGGAAAGACCCGCCTGTGTCCACGCACCTCCGCCCTGGCCAGGACGCGAGCCGGCCCGGGACACGTGCCCGCTGCCTCTGTCCGCCCAGCACCAGAGAGCCTGGCGCGCCCGCTGCCCCTCCGCTCGCCCGCCAGCCGCACCCACCCAGGCCCACCCGGAGCCGGCACTCCTGGCGCCTGCGTCCTGCCCGCCGCCCGCGCTCCCGGTGGCCGGGGCGTATGGAGCGAGGTGCCCGTGCCCCGCGCGCCCCTTTTCCAGCCCTGAGAAAGTCTCAGTGCGCCAGGGTCCCGCACAGCACCTGAAGGGCGCCGGGTCCGGCTGCGTCAGGGAGGACTTCGAATTCTCCGCAGGCCACAGGTTACCGTGGCAACCGCCTGGCCACCTCCCGCCTCCTTCGCGTGGGGTCCAGAGAAGACACTGCAGCAAGCAGAGCCGCCCGCCCCTCCCGGGCACCAGCTCCCCAGCCCCCGGCGGCCCCTCGGTCAGCAAGAGCGTGCTGGGTGCTGCGGGGGCCCTGCCACGCCCCGGCCCCGAGTGGGAAGGGGGCAGGCAGCACCACACGCAGCTCTGGGGACCCCGGCTCTGAGCCAGCACAGCTGTCCCTCTCGTGCCCGCTGGGCGGACACAGGTGTGCAGGCGAGAGCGTGGGTCTCCCAGGCGTGGACTGGGACAGCCGGAGCGGCCGATGAGCCTGCGCCTGCCCCGGCCGCGGCCCGTGTGAGCCCCTGGACCGGCGAAGGCGGGGCGGGGGCTGGGCCCAGCAGCACGGTCCCCACGAGGGGTGGCTTCTGGCAGCTCGTGGCGGAGCCCGGCCCGGGGCCCCCTTTGGCCGGTGGGGAGAGGGAGGTGGGGCCGCCGCGGGGTTCCCCAGCCTCTCGCTCGCCTCTGGGTCCCAGCCTGGTAGCGGGAGGCAGGCGCCTGACGTGGCGCGTGTGGGCAGCAGGTGGGCACCTGCGAGTCGGCTCCCACCCCGGTGCCACTGCTCCCCGTCCGCAGCGCCCCCGAAGGAGTGAAGGGGGGTGCTGGGCCCGTGCGCCTCGGCATTTTTTTTTAAATGTCTATGCATACAAGCTGGGGTGCAGGCCAGAGGCGCGGGGGGTGAGAGGACTCCCCAGAGACAGAGTGGGGAGCGGAACAGGCGGATCCACTGAAACACACTGCTGAGGGGAGCAGCGGGGAGACAGGAGGGGTCTGCTGCGCCCTGCGGGGAGCTCCCTGACCGGGGATCGAACTCGTGCTCCAGCTGCTGTGACAGCTTCACAGTGCTGAGACTTAACCCCTGCGCCCCAGGGAGGCCCCACCTGGGCATTTTCAATCTCGGACCTCCCGCTGCGTGAGGGGCCCTGCGGCCTCGGGCAAGTCGTTCTGGGAAGTGCGGCAGGTGTTCTGCACAGAAACTGTCAGGCCAGGATTGCGGAGTGCTCACAGAACTGGGGTGGGCGCCCCAGGAAGGTGGGACGCGGCTCCGGGACAGCCTAGCTCCTGACAGGCCCGGCGCGGAGCTGGTGCTCGCCGGGGCTGGCTAGCCTGGGCCTGCAGCCTCTGTTCTTGCCGAGCGATTTTCCAGGACCCGAGAAGCAAACCCAGAAGGTACAGGTGAGTCTCGGCAGGTGCATAGCGAAGACTTCATCTTGGGCTTCTCTGGAGTTCCCTCTTCTCAAACCCACCGGGCCCTTACTGGACACTGCTGGGGCGGCCCTGCTGGGGGTCGGAGGTCAGCGCCGCACCCACAGGGCGGGCAGCTCCGAGAGGTCAGCGGTCAGCGGCCTTCCTAACGAAGGCCTAGCGCCGCCGTCCGGGAGCAGACACACCCACAGAGAGGCGGGAGCAGCTGCAGAGCGGCCGCGGCGCGGTGGGGGGCGCGGGGCGAGCACCAGGGGTGGGGCCCTTTCTGGTCCGCCCAGCAGGCAGGGCCGGGCCGGGGAAGCCGCGGGCGGGGCCCGCCTAATTTGGGGCGCAGCGAAGCCGCCGCAGGCTTGGGGGAGGGAGGGGCGAAGCGGCGGCGCCCGGCGCGTTCCATTCAGGGCCTCGCGCGCGGGAGCGCCGCCTGCCCGCAGCCACGGCGGCCCCGCGCACCCGGGCAGCGCGCCCCGGCCCGGGGGGACCCCGCCCCGCGCCTAGGGCCCGGGGGACGCGGGCGCCTTGGCCGTCGGGGAGACACCTGTCCCCCGCGCCTCCGCCCCTTGGGGGAGACTCGGCCCCCAACAGCCTTCGCCCCGCGGGGGACCCCCGCTTCCTCGCCCGCCAGGCAGGACCCCACCCGCCCGCGCTGGGGAACCGGAGGGTCGGGGGGCACCCAGGTCGGGAGGCCGCGTCTGGAGCGGGAGAGCAGCCGGACAGCCTCCTGCGGGGAAACTGAGTCCGGGGACCCGGGCCCGCGCCGGCCCCGCCCCCGTCCCGCCCGCCGGTCCCGCGGCCCCGGCGCGCGGGGGCCGCCGGGAGCCGCCGGGGGCGGGGCCGGGGAAGCCGCGGGGGCGGCGCGCTGCGCAGGCGCGCGGCTCGGCCCGCCCCCGGCGCGCGGCCATCTTTAAAGGGCGGCCGGCGCGGCGAGCCAATGGGCGGCGGGCGTGCGGAGGCGGCGCGCGCGAGGCCCGGATGTGCCGCGCGCCCCTCCCCCGCGCCCTCGCAGCCCGGCCGCGCGCGCCGCTCGCCCGTGGTCCCCGCGCAGGCCCCTCGGGCGGCGCTGAGGAGGCGCCGGCGGCGGCGGGCGCAGGAGCGGGCGGGAGCGGGCGGGCGGCCCGGCCGGCGCCGCCGCCATGAGCGGCTCCTCGGGCACCCCGTACCTGGGCAGCAAGATCAGCCTCATCTCCAAGGCGCAGATCCGCTACGAGGGCATCCTCTACACCATCGACACGGACAACTCCACCGTGGCGCTCGCCAAAGGTACCCGCCAACCGCCGCCCCCGCCCGCCCGCACAATGGCCCGGCCGCGGCGCCGTCTTGTGCGCGCCCGCGCCGCGGCCGCCGCCTCCCACCTGCCCGGCCCCCGCGGGCGAGGGGCGGCCCCTCCGGAGCCTGCTCGCCGCCGGCCGAGCCCGCAAACAGCACGTCTCCCCGGCGTCTGCGGGAGCGCTGCCCGCCCGCCCGTAGGTCCGGTGTGCGGGTGCCCGCCGGGTAGGGCCCCGGGGCTGGGGCCGCAGCGCTGACCCTGGGAGTCCGGGCGGGAGAGCCTGCGCGGCCGCCCCGCCGGTGGAGAGTGGGCGCCCGAGTCTCTTTGTCCTCGTGCCCAGGGCAGCTGGCGAGCGGCCCCCTCGGTGACGCGCGCAGGGGAGCTGGGCCTGCCCAGGCCCCTTCTGGGGGCGGTCTGCAAGCCTGGGGTGCAGGCAGGCCGCGCGGCATGTGCCTCTTGGCACCTGACCGCGGTTGGCACGAGGCTGCCAGCTGGGGAAACTGAGGCCCAGAGTCACCCTTGACCCCGAGCAGAAGCTGCGTGCGGGGCAGAGGCTGTTCCCGGCAGGGCTTGCCCAGAGCTGGGAGGCGGGGGCTGCGGGCTGCTGGGGCCGCAGGCTCAGTCACAGGCTGTCCGGCGCCGGGAGCCGCTGGCGGGGTGCTGGAGCGCCGGCGCTGGCCCGTGCTGCCCGCGAAGAGGCTGGTCAGCCCTTGGGCGTTCTCCGCCTGGCTCTCCGTGGCGGGACGCGACACGCCCATCGCGCCGGCGTGGCTGCTGCTGTGCGGGCTGCAGGTGACGTGCCCCTCCCCCAGTGCGGTCCTTCGGCACCGAGGACCGGCCCACGGAGCGGCCGGCGCCCCCGCGTGAGGAGATCTACGAGTACATCATCTTCCGGGGCAGCGACATCAAGGACATCACCGTGTGCGAGCCGCCGCGCGCCCAGCACACGCTCCCTCAGGACCCGGCCATCGTCCAAGTGAGTGCGCCGGGCCTGGCCCTCTCCGGAGGCGCTGCCCGGGCCTGCGGCCGTGTGTCCGGCGGGAGGCACGGCCAGCACAGGCCTCTCGCCGAGCGGCTCCGTCTGGGTGTGCGTGCGCCGTGCACGGGGTGCGGCTGGTCCTGCGCGGGCGAGGGGAGCCTGGACAGCGGGCGGGGCCCGCAGTGTGGCGCCCCTTCTCGGGAAGGCGCGGGCCTCGGACGGCACCTCTGGCCTGGAGGCTTCTCCGTGGCTCCCTCCAGGCTCTGGGTGCTGAGAGGCCCCAGGCCGGGCGTGTGGGAAGTCGGCAGGTTCTTAGGACCCCGGGGGCCGCCCGTGCCCGCCAGCTCTCAGGCCTGGAGGGGAGAGTGCCCAGAGGCCTGGGGTGGGGTCCACGGAGTGAGACCACACGGAGAGGGCGTCCCCGCCCTGGCAGCCGGGAGGCAGCCAGGCCTGGAGGGGCCTGGACCCCGGAGCGGGGGGGGGGGAGGTGGACCAGGCCTCCGGGCGCCC
>PVIJ01005527.1:0-78708 GCA_004024925.1 Scalopus aquaticus | reverse complement strand
GTGGGTCTGCCCCTGCCCTGCCCGCCGGCGCCGGGCGCTCCTCCGAGGCGCCCGTGGTGCTCGCACTCCCGTGCCCCGGGGGTCCTCGTTCGAGCCGGAGAGGGCAGGTGAGGCGAGTCAGGGCTTCGCTGCCAGCTGGGCGGGGGCGGGGCCGCGTCTGCAGCGCACGCTCAGCACCAAGCTCCGGGCGCAGCCCCGGGGGCCCACGGCCGCGTGCAGGGCGGTGTCTGCCCGGCCCCGACGTGCCTCGTGGTGCAAACCGTGGGGCCGGCCGAGGTGCCGCGTGGCTCCCCCACCCCCGGGGCCTGGCGACGGGCGTCCTGGGGGAGGCGCTCGGCCCTTCCAGCCAGGCGAGGACGGGCGCCCCGCGACTCACGCGTGCCGTCTCGCTCTCCGCCGCCGTCTTTCAGAGAAGCTGGTCAGCCCCCCCGCCTCGGCCGCCGCCTCCAGTCCCAGCACCTCGCCGTCGCCGCAGCCCGCGTCGGAGCTCGACATGTCCTCAGAGCCACACCAGCTCGCTGCCAAGGGTAACAGCAGTTGGGGAGCGCTGCATGCGGCCTCGCCGGCCACCCCGAGAGCCGCGGGGCGCTGTCCCGGCCTCGGGTCTCTGACGCCGGTCGGCAGAGGGCCCCCCGGGGCCGGCCCCAGGTTTGCTGGAGGCTGCCGGGTACGGAGGCAGAGGTCACCCTGGCGGCGCCGTGGGCCCTCGTCCGGGTGCTCCCGGGAGGCCCTGACGCTGGGCTGCGGGCGTGTGCGGGGGCGCCGCTGGGGAGGCCCGGCCCACACCCCCCATGCAGCCCGCCTGCCCCGGACAGCAGCGCCAGCGGGGCCCTCGGCCTGGCCCGGCTCCCCGGTCCCGTCAGGGCTGAGGGGCGCGTGCCCGCTGGCGGCCGGAGGGCGGCGCCCGGGGCTCCTGCCCGTCTGGTCGGAAGCGCTCGGGGTGGCTCCCGGGCGCCCACAGGCAGAGGGGCAGGGTGGGGCCGGGCAGCGGCCGGGCTGCTTGCGGGTGTGGTCGCGCCTCCTGGCTTTGTCCTCTGAGCGAGACGAGCTCTCGTTGGGGCGCGGCGGCCTCGCTCCAAGGTCAGGCTGGGGTGTCTCGAGCCTCCAGTGTCCGCCTCGGGACCTGGGCGGCAGATCTCGGCCTGGGGGCGGGAAGGGCCAGGCCTGAGCCCCGGCCCAGTCTGCACGGGGCACCGCGGCAGTTTTTGGCGAGCTCCCTGCTTAGGCGGGCGCAGCCCCGTTGCTGAGAAACCTGGTGGCCCTCAGCTCTTAACGCCGGCCTCTGTTCTGGGGGTTTCGTTCTCGGGGCTCCCTAGCTGTGAGCTCTCTGGGGTCAGCTCGTGTTTGTTGCCTTTAGCTGCCTGCGCCTGAAGAAAAGTCGCTTTATCTTGGGGTTTGATTTAGAAGCTTCCGGGCTGTTCGATGCTGGGCCTGAGGGGGCCAGCGGGAGACATTTCAGGGGGTGACTCCCTCGACATCTCGGGGCCCCCGTGCCCTGGGGCTTGCTCTCAAGCAGCCCCCACTAAGCCGGCAGGGGCGGCTCCCTGTGTCCCCCGCAGGGCTGGAGCAGGCCTGTGTCCCCCGCAGGGCCCGGCGGCCGGGGCTGCCTCCCCTGTCCTTTGCTGTGCCGGGGGAGCGTGGCCGCGGGTGCGCGGGGGTGGGCAGTGTGGGGGCGGCTTCCTCCTTTCTGTCTTCAAACCCCTCGTCCGCCTCTCCCGGCAGCCGGTTTCCCTTCCGTCCCGGGCGGCAAGAGCCCCATGGTGGAGCAGGCGGTGCAGACGGGCTCCGCGGACAGCCTCGGCGCCAAGAAGCTGTTCCCGGGCAAGGGCGCCGCGGGGGCCCAGCTCAACGGCCGCCCGGCGCAGCCCAGCAGCAAGGCCGCCAGCGGTACGTGCGAGCCCGCGGCCCGTGTCCCCGCTGGCCTGGGCCGGGCGCTCACTCCCCTGCTCACCCCAGACGCAGCGGCGCAGGCGGCAGCGGCGCAGACACAGGGGCAGGTGAACGACGAGAACAGGCGGCCTCAGCGGCGGCGATCAGGTGACGGTGCCGCCCACCCCGGCGCGCTGCTGGCCCTGCCCTGCGGCCCGGGACAGCGTCTCGCGGGCTCACGCCTGCTTCGGCTCTTCCCCACAGGGAACAGGCGGACGCGGAACCGCTCCAGGGGGCAGAACCGCCCGACCGGCGTCAAGGAGAACAGCATCAAGTTTGAGGGCGACTTCGACTTCGAGAGCGCCAACGCCCAGTTCAACCGGGAGGAGCTGGACAGGGAGTTCAAGAAGAAGCTGAACTTCCGAGGTCCGCGGCGGCAGGCGGGCGGTGCTGCCCGGGGTCAGGCCGGGGAGCCCGGGGCGCGCGGGGCGGCGGCCCCGGCTGGGCTGCTCCCGACGGCCGCGTGCTCCCGCGCAGACGACAAGGCCGACCAGGGGGACGGGAAGGACCCGGCCGCGGCGGCGCCGAGCGACACGGCCCCCACGGAGGGCGAGCGCGAGGGGCCCGGCTGCTGCTACGACAAGTCCAAGTCCTTCTTCGACAACATCTCCTCCGAGCTCAAGGCCAGGTAGGCCAAGCGGCCTGGCTGTGCGGGCACCTGGCAGGGGCTCTGCCTCCGGCCCCGGGCCTGCCTCGGCCACTTCTGCTTCCCAACCGGCCACAGGCCCTTGCTCCCGGGGCAGCTGGGCAGCGCGCCCGTCCCGGTGGGTGTGCCCACATGTTGCCCTGAGCCCGTGGGCCACCGGCGAGGGGCACGGCGCGGGGACAGCTTGTTCCCCGGGAGGAGCCCTGCGGGGTGGGGGGGCGGGGTGCCAGGTCGGGGGCGGCTGACCTGAGCGAGGGGCACTGGGGCCTCCAGCTGCCAGGTGCGTCTGAGTGTGTGGGCGGGGGGGCGGCCGGGTGCCCCACTTGGGGGCCCTCGTGGAAACCCAGGGTGCCCGGAAGGGCGCGGCTGGGCCTGGGCCCAGGGTGGGCCTGGGTTGCGGGCAGCGAGCACCGGGCATGCCGGGCTGGGGCCTGCCGGCCGGGCACTAGACCTGGCACATCCAGGTGGGCCCTGGCAGCGTCTGCAGGCACCAGCTCGGCCGGCAGCCGCGGGGTTGGGGTGTGTGGGGCGGGCCACGCTGCCCTCGGGCCCAGGTCCGTCTGTGCTGCAGTTCCAGGCGGACCACGTGGGCGGAGGAGCGGAAGCTCAACACGGAGACCTTCGGGGTGTCGGGCCGGTTCCTCCGCGGCCGCAGCTTCCGGGGCGGGTTCCGAGGCGGCAGGGGCAGCGGCGCGGCCCGGCGCAACCCCACGTCGCACAGGGCGGGCACCGGCCGGGTGTGAGGTGGCCGGAGGTGAGCAGGTGCTGCCCGCTGGCGGAGTTGGCGTTTTAACCAAGGGGCTGACCGGGCCGGGTGGTTTCTGGGTAGGCGGAGCTGCCCCCACGTGGTCCCCGTCCTGCAGCGCCCCGCGGGCTGTTGGGGCCCTGGCACCCTCACCGCCTCGTCCTTCCTTCCCAGGCTCCTGCGGAAGCGGCTGGAGGGGCGGGTCCTCACTGGAGCCGGTTCCGGGCTGCTGCTCCGGGCGCCGCGGGGGCTCCGCTCCTGTGTGCAGGTGTCCGGAGCGGAAGCTCGGTCCTCGCCATGTGGCTTTCGACAGCTTCGATGTGGGGCGAGGCAGATCTCGCCCGGCAGACGCCGCCCCAGGCGCCCTCTGCCCCGCAGGGCTGGTGCTGCTGGCCTGGCACCCCTGCGGGGCGGCTGCTCACGGATCATGTTGTTGGCGCCGCGCTCCAGGGGGCGGCTCCGAGCCCCACTCCCACAGGGTGGGGCCGGTGGGCCTCGGTGGCCCCGTGGGCCCCTCCCTGGGATGAGCCAGTCTTTTGTCGCACGGTCGGTTGACTGTTTTTTCTCAACTGTAAATAGCTGTTCTGTGTTTGTTTCACAGGTGGGGGCGGGCGGGCGGGCTGGCCAAGCTGGCTGCATGGTAGGCGGGCGGGCCTGGGGGCGAGCGGGCACCTCGCAGCCGCGCCCTTCGTAGCGTAGCGGTTTAGTTCTGTTAAGTTGCTGTAAAAGCTTGGGTTTATTTTTGTAGGACTCCGCGGCTGAGTTAGAGCCGAGCAGCGGGCGCCCTGCTGGAGTACTGTACATTGTAACTATAAATAAACACGCAAACCTTGACGGCCTCTGCTGCTCGGAGGGGCTGCGCGGGCACCCGTTTCCCTCGCCCGCGCTTGGGTCAAAGCCCTCGGAGGGCCGACCCGTGCGGTCGGCTGCGCTGCTCAGACCAGCCTCCGGCTGGCCCCCCAAAGGCCTCAGCGCCGAGGCCGGTGCTTTAGGGTCTGGGCTTTTCTTTGGGGCAGCAAATGTGCCTGGCAAGGACACCTCCAACAGCCACACCTGCGCGCTCAACCAGTGAGGCGGCCGGTCAGCGGGCTCCGGGCAAAGTGACCCTCACGCCACGCTCACATGTGCGGGCCGTCTCCAACGGGCAGGCTGCCCCCCCCAGCCAGGCCTCTGGTCAAGAAGCCACACTGCCGTCCTTCGGGGACAGCGTGGGCAGCAGGCAGCCCCTCCCCCAGGGAAGGGAGCCCCAGGCGCGCCCCGTGAGTGTCTGCCAGAGCCCAGGGCTGCCCACTTCCCGGTGGCCTCAGCCTCGCTTCGGCTCCTTGGCGAATGGTCTGCACTGGGCATCGACAGGGCTCCGCTCGTGATGCTGCGGGGACAGGGGAGCTGAGCATCCTGGGGTGCCTGTGTCTTAGGGGTGTGTCCCCAGAACAGAATTGGACTGTGGGGCTTCTTGTCCAAGGAGCCCGCCCAGGGGCTCGGCAGGAGGGATGTCCCAGGCACCCACTGGCCACCTGTGCCTCCTTGGGGGCGGCATCTGTCTGAGCTGTGTGTGCTCGGAGAGGAACCCGCAGGCCCGGGGGGCGCCTCCCAGGTGTGCCCGCTGGTCAGGCCTGAGACCAGCCCCGACAGGCCACTGCCGCGCGGGGCAGCAGCTCGGGGGGCTTGGCTGCTGGTGCCCATGGCGCCGCGTTGGGGGGCCTGGGGAGGTCCACACCTGGCGCGCAGCGCACCCTCAGGCCTCAGCCCACCCCAGGGAGGTGCCCGCGGGAGAGGCGGCGCTCGCCCAGACGGGCCAAGGAGAAGCCGGCGCTTGGGGTCAAAGACGGTTTATTGTGGCCCGGGGCGCGGGCGGCCGGCCCAGCAGGCGCTCTTCATGACGCTTTCTTTTGCTTCTTCTTTTCGTTTTCTTCTTTTTCTTTCTCAATTTCAGCAACATACTTCTCAATCTCCTCAGGATTTAAAATCTACCAAACCAAACATTGTGGTGAGCCCCGGGTACGCAGGCTGCCGCCCCCCAGGGCGGGCCCGGCTGCCCCCCGGCCGTCACCTTGAGTGGCTGGTCCCGCCGCATCACGGCTAGTTCGATGTTCTTGCCTCCCGACTGGACCACCTTGGCGGGGGAGAGCAGAGCTGACTCGCGCCTCCAGCCCTGGGGACGCGCCGCACCCACCCGACTGCCGCTGGCCTTGCTGCGCCCGCTGGCCGGCCCCAGGGCCCAGGCCGCTCCGGTGGCAGGCTTACCTCCAGAAGGGCCTTGATGACCAGCTTCACGGTCAGGCTGTCCGTCTCGATGGCCTCATCAGTGTAATTCTTCTCGAGGAACTCCCGTACCGACTTGGCGCCCCTGCCGATGGCGTTGGCCTGCGGGACACGCACGCGTGCAAGGCCGGCCCCGTGTGGCCAGTGGCCTGCCGTGATGGGCAGCTCTCCTCAAAGGGAGCCGGGGGACGCTGCCGAGGCGTCCCTGTCCCGCAGCCTATCCCGCCGGACTCACCTTCCAGGCGTGGTAGGTGCCCGATGGGTCAGTCTGATAGAGGCGGGGGGTGCCGTCGAAGTCGAAGCCCACGATGAGGGCGGAGATGCCGAACGGCCGGCGCCCGTTGCTCTGCGTGTAGCGCTGGCGGGAGAGGCCGCGTCAGCCTGGACAGCCCACCCATGCCCACCGGACCTTCGGGACGTGCCCGGCCACCCGGTGGACCAAAGACTCGGAAGACGAAGTGGTCACTTCCCCGCAGGAGAGGAGCGTGGGCGTTCCCAGCCCGCAGGCGAGCCTCTGCACCTCCGCGTGCGGCCCCCACCTGCTTCAGGCTGGCGATGTAGCGCGTGATGTACTCCACGGTGACCGGGTCCTCCACGGTCAGCCGGTGGCTCTGGCACTCCACCCGGGCCCGGTTGATGACGATCCTGGCGTCAGCAGTGAGGCCTGCAGGGCGGCCGAGAGAGCCCCGCTGGCCCCGCCTCGTGGCCACCCGGCCCCCGCGCCCAGCGCCCAGGCGGACCTGGCTGTCCCAAAGGGGCCCGCCGAGGGAGGCGGCGGCCACGCTCACCCGCGAAGGCCATGCACACGTTGTCGTCCAGGGCGCAGATCTTGCGCACCGTGCGCTCATCCTGCAGCTTGGCCACCGACTTCTTCTCCACGCCGAGGACAACGATGTCTCTGCCCCGCACGCCCACCTGGCCGGGAGCGGGCGGTTTGGGCGCGGCCACCGGGCGGGCACAGGGGAGTGGCCCCGGCGCCTCGGGCCAGCTGCCCACAGCCCTGGACCTTCACCCGCACGGCCCCAGGCCGGGGCGTGGCCAGCAGCAAGGCAGACCCGCTACAACCCCTGAACCCCAATGGTAGCCCCCCCCACCGTGGCCCCCAAGAGGGACAAAGTGGACAGTCCACTCCAAAAAGCGACACTCCCTGGATCCATCGGGGGCTGTCCGTCCCTGTGAACGCCGAGCGGAGCCCCTGCCTCCGCCCACCAACGCGGCAGCACGGGTCTGGGCCAAGGGCCGTGTCCACGCTGCCCGCGCCATGGGGGTCAGCCACCCGGCCGAGGGCACCAACAGCAGCAAATCCTGATCTCGGGGAGCGCCTGGCGGGTCTGAGTACCCCAGAGCTGCTGGTCCGAGGAGGCCTCGTGCCCCTTGCTCTGTGAGCTGTTCCAGGCTGCCGGGAGGGTGTTGGGATTTGACCCCAACACAGACGCGGTGACAAGCGCCGCCGCCTGCCCCGCCAGACCAGGGGGAGCCCCCCGGAGTCCCCTCACCCACCGCTTTCCCTCCTGGGTTGGGGGTGCCACAGCCGAGGGGTGCTAACGCAGAGAGCACGTGCAGAGCGCCAGCAGCGCGGCGGCCCCGACACCGCGGGGCAAAGGCGGCGCGCTAAGATGGCCGGCCCGGGCCGCTCGGCCGGCGCCCCGGCCACGCCAGCCGTCCTCGGAGGCCTCCGGCCCACAGAACTCGGGCTGCAAGGCACCGAGCGGGTCACCAGCAGGGAGCCGCCGGGAGCAGACACCGGCCGGCGGGACAAAGGCCGCCGGCCCGAGCAGAGCGCCCCGCGGCCTCCAGCAGGTCGGAGGCGCCACGCCCTGGCCCCGGCGGTGCCCACGGTTCCAGCAGCGCCAGCCCCTCTCCGGGCGCTCCCCGCACCCCCCGGCCCGGGGCCCCTCCGCGCGCCCCCAGCCCGGCCACTCTCCACGCGCCTGTCCGGGGCCTCCGCGCACCCGCGCCCGGCCCGGCCCCGCTTCCGCCTCCAGGGCCCGGGCGCGCAGGCCCCGCCGGCCGCGCTCACCGCGGTGGAGCCCTTCTTCACGGCCTCCTGCGCGTACTCCACTTGGAAGAGGTGGCCGTCGGGCGAGAAGACGGTGATGGCGCGGTCGTAGCTCATGGCGGCGGGGGGCGCGCGGGCCCGAGCTCTCGCCGCCGCCGCGGTCCCAAAAGCGCACACTCACGCCCGCGCCGCCGCCCGCCCGCCCCGCCCCGCGCCGCCCGCCCCGCCCCGCCCCGCCCCGCCCCTGCGCCGCGCGCGTCGGGGGCGTTGGGCGGCGTCGCGGCGGCGGGCGGCGGGGGCGGGCGCGCCGGGCGGGGCCGGGCCGAACCACCGGCGGGCGCGGGGGGCGGCGCGGCGGCGCGGCGCGGGCGTGGGGGCGCGAGGCGGCCGCCGGGGGGCGGCGCGCGGGGCTCGGCCCGGACGGCGGGCGGCGCGCGGGGCGGCGGCGCGGCGGGCCCGGGGGCGGCGCGGCGGCGGCGGGGCGGGCGAGCCCACGGCCCGGCGCCCCCCGCGCCCCCGCCCTCCCCCTTGCGACTGCGGAGAATGAGCGCCGCGGGCCGCGGAGCGGAGCCGGAGAATAAGCCCCGATGATCTGGGGCTGAGCCCGCGCCGCGACCATGTCGGTGGCCTTCGCGTCCGCCCGGCCGAGGGGCAAAGGGGAGGTCACGCAGCAGACCATCCAGAAGGTGGGCCGGGGCCGGGGCGCCGGGCGCGGGCAGCGGGCAGCGGGCAGCGGGCGGGCGGGCGCGGGCGCGAACAAAGCCGGGGCCCCGCAGCCCGACGGCCGCCACCCGGACGGCGGCCCCGCCGGCGCCGACTTCGCGGGGGCGCGGGCGGGGGCGCGGGGCGGCGGGCGCTGGTGTCCGCGGGCTGGGCTGCGCGGGCTGCGCGCAGCGCTGTGGGGACCCGCCCCCCTGGGGACCCCGGGGCCGGCCGGGCGCAGGACGCGGGCCCGTGCGGGGCGGCTTCCCGGGCTGCGCTGGCCGCAGTGCGCACCTGCCGCCCTCCGGGCCCGGGGCCGCGGGCAGGGGCGCCAGCGGCAGACCCCCGCCGTCCCCAGGATGGTGTCCGCGGGGCCCAGCCGGGAGCAGCCTCGGCCGCGACGCGCGCATCGGGCACCTGCCACCCTGGCGAGGAGATGTGGGACGGGGCTCGCGGCGCGCCGCTCCCGGCTGGCAGGGGCGACGGGCGCGGGTGGCGGGCGGCCCCGGGCCCCTGGCCGAGGCGGCGCGGCTGTGGAGGGCGCTTCGCGGCGGCGCGCGAGTGCGGGGCGGGCGCGCCAGACCGGAGCTCTGCCGGGGTCCTCCGAGGCTTTACAAGGGGCCGCGGGCCGCGAGTGGGGCGCATCCGCCCCTTTGAGGTGCAGGAAACCCCGCGGGTGTGCCTCCTGGCAGAGCCCTCTGGGCCCTTGGGCCTGTTCAGGGGCTTTTCTGGGTGACACCCCCGGGGGCTGCCCCATCCGGCAGGCGCATCCGACGCTCCAGCCTCTCCTGCTGTCGCGGCTTCGCCCCTCGCTCCAGAGATGACCTTTATCCGGGCGGGGGCGCCTCTAAGCCAGATCCCGCGTCTGAAGTGCGGCTCCGTCTCTCCCATTGTCTTTTCGGAGGCGGGGGCGGCCCTGGAGCGGGGTGTTGCGCGGAGGTGTGGGGACTCGCGGTCTGCAGGAGCCCGGCAGCCCCACGGGTCTCCTGTCCTCCCGAGGGCCTCCCTGAGCGCGCGCGGGGCTGCGTCTGGCGGGGGCGCCGCAGGCCAGAGGGGTCTGGACGCGGCCAGCTCGGTGTGTCCGCGGCACTGTGTGGCCGAGCGCCCTGCCCGCCGGAGCGGAGCCCCCGGGGTGCCCGGCGTCGCGCGGGCGGTCAGTCTCCGAGTCCCCCTGCCGAGGCCTCCTGGGCGGCAGGTCGAAGGGGTGATCTGCCCGTCGCCTCACGGCAGGCAGTGGGGGCCCCCTGGAGAGGATCCCCGGCGTGGCAGGGCTGGCGCAGCTGGGCACATGAGCCAGGGCCCTGGGGTGGTCCAGGGTGGGCAGTGGGGGTCAGGGCCGCGTCCCCGGATCCCCTCCGGAGCTGGGCAGACCCGGCGCTGCCCTCTCCGTGGCCGTCCTGTCCTGTCGGCCGCGGGCACTTGGGCCCTGTGGGCTCCGGGGCCCGTCCGCGGCCACTGCCGAGGCTCAGGTCCAGCGAGGAGGCGCTGGCGGGGCGGGGTCTTCGGGCAGCTCCACCGTGGCCTGCCCCGTGGTGCTGCCCGCTGCCCGCACCCCAGCTGGTCCTGCTCTGGGCGCGTCCCCTCCGGCCCTGGGCCCGCGCCCTAGACCAGCAGGGTGGGCTCCGGCCCCGCGGGTGTTCTGAGGGAGCCGAGTCAGCCCCAGTGGTGCTTTGGGGGACACAGGCGGGGCCTGCCGGGGGGCCGGCCTGCTGCCCGCGCTGGGCTGGGGCGGCCCTGGCTGTGGGGACACGGCGGGCTGGACAGCCCGTCCCCCGCCCAGGGTGACCTGGCCCGGCCTCCTACTGGGCTTCTCCAGAGCAGGCGCTGCCCCCACCCCCTTGTGGGGTCACTCGCTCCGGCCCCACCGGCCCCCGGCTGCCGTGGTGACGGGGTGGGGTGCAGCAGCCTGCTCTCCAGGCTCGGGGTGCGCTCGGTGGCGGGTGGCGAGGGGCCGCCGGGCCGTGGGGGAGGGCAGGGCCGCTGCCCACCGCTGCGTCAGGGCGAGTGACCGTGCGGCCCCGCCTCGGCCTCTGGCGGGGTCGGCGGGGGGCGTCCCCGTGCCGCCCTCGCGTGGGGCACGCCGGGCGCCCGCTGCCGGCCCAGGGCGCTGCCCTCAGGGTGTCCCACGGCCACGTCCTGGCCCCGGCCCCTGCACCTGCTGTTAGTCAGGAGGCCGCAGGTCTGTTGAGAGAGTGGCCGGCGGGACCTCGAGAGGCCCTTCCTGTCCCTCTGGCAGTGGCCACTCACAGCGGCGTCCACGCCCAGCGCCCTCGCTCCCACCCGGTCCCCGCTGGGCTGGGCTGGGCTCGGGCAGCCCGGGCTTGACGAGGGCGCTGGGTGGGGCTGCCCGGGGCCTAGCCGCAGGGAGGCCTAGAGCGCCGGCTGTGGCCAGGCGCTGCCCAGCACCCCTGCAGCTGCGTCCCCTCGCCTGGCGGGCGCCTCCCGTGTCCAGCGCCCACCGGCCCTGCTGCCCAGCGCGCTCAGAGTGAGGGCGGCCTCTGCCCCTCCGGGCTCGGGCCCTTCGCCCCGCGTGCTTCTCCAGCCACGGAGGCCGGCCGGGCGCTGGCCAGGCTGTGCTGCGCTGCCCTTCCGGCCGGTCCGCCAGCACCTCCCTGGCCGCAGGTCGGCTCCGTCTGGGCCTTCCCGGCCCTGCCTGCTGGCCGCGGCCTCTTCCCGACAGACGCCTCGAGGCTCCCGCGTCCCGGCCCTGCAGGCCCCACGTGCTGCTGGGGCTCCCGGCCCTCTGGGCTGCCCTGCGCTGACCAGGGCACGGCCCCCATTTGGGGAGACCTCGGCACAGCCCCGGTCCCTGGCCTCTTCTCCCGAGCCCGGGAGTGCGGCTCCGACCCCTCCCGGGCCCCAGGCGCAGCCGGGCCTGCACCCCACGGCCGGCACCCCCAGCTACCCCGTCCCGCCCATCCTGCTGCACGACCCACCGAGAAGCCCCTCTCGTGTGGGGCCCCACAGGCCGCGACTGCTGGCCCGCGGGGGCGTCTGCTGGCCGGGCGGGCCCAAGGGCTTTCCTGTGTCTCCGCAGCCGGGGCCTCGGGTCGGGGACTTGGAGTGTCCGAGAGACAGTGACTGCTGTCGCCTCCCCGGGTCCCCGAGAGCCTCGGCGCTCGTTTCCCAGCGTGCGCCCTGTAAGCTCACGCCAGACGAGGGCCCCCGGGGGCGCAGCGGTTGGGCGCCGCGCTGTGGAGCTGTCTGCAGGGGCGACGCGAGTTCGACGCCCGGCCGGGGAGCTTCCCACAGGGCGCGGCAGACCTCTCCTGTCTCCCCGCTGCCCCCTCAGCAGTGTGTTTCCTCGATCCGCCTGTTCTGCTCCCCACTCTGTCTCTGGTGAGCCCTCTCGCCGCCCTGCGCCTTTGGCCTGCACCCCAGCTCGTATGCATAAATAAATAAACCTTAAAAAAAAAACTAGACGAGAGCTGTGTTGCCTGCCGAGCCACCGTGCGGGGCGGGCTCTGGTCTGCCCCCTTACGCAGAGGGCACCCCTTGGCCCGCGCTGGCCCCCATGGCCTCCAGGCCTCCAGCCCAGGGGGCGGGGCTGCCCCACCCCCACCCGTGCCCAGGCAGCTCTGACCTGGGGGCCCCGGGCGTGCGGCTGCTGGGGGAGGGTGTCGGGGCGCTGAGGCTGCTCGCGGGCCGGGCCCTCCTCACGGTGCGTCTGCCCTCAGATGCTGGACGAGAACCACCACCTGATCCAGTGCATCCTGGACTACCAGAGCAAGGGCAAGACGGCCGAGTGCGCCCAGTGAGTGCCCGCTGGGGGTCGGGGGCTGTCCCGGGGCATGGGGGCCGGATGTGGGGCGGACATGGGCACCCGACGGAGACGCTGGGGAGCCGGCGGCCTGCGCCTTGCCCTGCTCCCCCAGACCCGCCTGGCCCCTGCCCTCCACGCGGGTCCCCGAGGAGTGGCCTGGGGCGGCGGGGCTGGTGGGGGCACAGGCTCGCGGCTGGCGTCTGCCCTGGGGGCGGTGGCCTGGGCTGGCCCGTCCGGTGGGCCTCTGTGCGGGCAGCCGGGGCTCACTGCCCGCTGTCCTCTCCACAGGTACCAGCAGATCCTGCACCGGAACCTGGTCTACCTGGCCACCATCGCGGACTCCAACCAGAACATGCAGTCCCTGCTGCCCGCCGTGAGTGCCGGGCTGGGCGTCCAGCCCGTGGGGCGGGTCCCGGCAGCAGGGGCGGGCCGGCGGGTGGGCGGCCGACCCCCTTAGCAGGCAGGTGACCGCAGGACCGGCACCTGGGGGCAGGCCGCGGGCCTGGGGTGGCGGGCGCCCCGAGCTGTGATTCACGCCGCCCTCAGAAGAGACGCCGTCGTGGGCGCTGCCGAGTCGGTGTGGCCCGTCCCCCCGACGCGCCCCACCCGGCTCTGGTGTCCCGCCGCCCCTCCCTCGGCGCCAGCGGTCCCCGGGTCTGCCCCGCGGCGGCTGCTGGGAGCCGGGCTGGGGGCCGGGGGCGGGAGAGCGCAGTGGCCCCAGAGGCGCCTCGGGAGTGCCCGTGCCGGGGTGGCCGGGCAACTGGACGAAGGCCCTGGGCCGGGCAGGCGGCAGCCGTCCGCGAGGGACGGTAGGGCGGGCCGGGAGGCTGCATTCTGGGGGGACCCAGCCGCGAACCCCCGAGTGTGCTGACGGCGGGCGCGCTAAGTCCCGGCCGCCGCGCCCGCTTGTCCGTCCACCCCGTGCACGGGCAGCAGCGGCCGACCACGAGGGGCGAGCCCTTCCCGTGACCTCCCTGTCGCCACAGCCGCCGACTCAGAACATGAACCTGGGCCCGGGGGCGCTGCCGCAGAGCGGCTCCGGCCAGGGCCTGCACGCACAGGGCAGCCTCAGCGACGCCATCGGCACGGGCCTGCCCCCGGCCTCCCTCATGCAGGCCCAGATCGGCAACGGTGAGCGGCGCGCGGGGGCGGGCTGGGTGCTGGCCCGGGGCCTCTGGGTCGGCCCCCGCCTGCCGCGTCCCGGCCCCGCGGTCCCAGCTGAGCCGCCCGGCCGGCTGCAGCCACAGGCGCCTGCGCCCGAGTGACGCCCGCCCGCCCCCGCAGGCCCGAACCACGTGTCGCTGCAGCCCACGGCGCAGAGCACACTGCCCACCACCTCCATGAGCATGTCGGCCGGCGGCCACGGCTCGGGCCCGGGCTACAGCCACTCGGGCCCCGCCTCGCAGAGCGTGCCCCTGCAGGGCCAGGGTGCCCTCGGCAACTACGTGTCCCGGGCCAACATCAGCATGCAGTCCAACCCAGGTACCGCCCGCCGGCCCCCAGGCCCCGCCCGGGCCCGGGGGCCGCCCGCCCGCTCACCATCCGGAGGGGCGGGGGCCGGTGGGTGCTGGCTGACTCCGCCCCGAGCCGGGCAGTGTCCAGCTTTGGGGGGCTAGGCCGTGCCCGGCGGCGGCTTCGGGGAAGGCTGCGAACGGGGGGCGGCACGCGCCCGACGGGTGAAGTGGAAGGGGCGGAGGGCGGGCCAGGCCGGGCGGCGTGAGCTGGGGAAGCGCTGGGCCGTCGGAGGCCCGGGGTCAGGCGCGCGGACCGCAGCGGCGCGGCGCGGGGGGTGGGGCCCGACAGCGCCTTCCGTTCTCACGCTGAGAACGGTCACGCTTGGATACGAGTCAAATAAAATACGTGTTAAAATAGATTTCACCTGTTTCTTTTTGCGTTTTTGGTGGGGCCCGCACCCTGTTCTGCTGGACGGCACCGCTCGGGGGGCCCGAGCAGGGGACGTGGTGGACAGGCAGTGGGCGCCCCGGGGCCGGGGCGGGGGCGGGCGGTGAGGACGCAGGGCGCGCGGGCTCCTGGCCGCTGGGCGGGCGGGCCGGGCGCCGGGCCTGCTGGAGGTGCTTCCTGGTGTTTTCTGGGCGAGGCGGGACGGCCACAGGTCTGTCGGTGAGGTGCCTTGGGCTGGACCGGCGGGCAGGCGGGCGGCGGCGGCCAACGCCGGGCTTCTCGGGTTACTCAGCTCTCGTGTCGCCCAGTGTCCATGATGCACCAGCAGGCGGCCTCGGCGCACTACAGCTCAGCGCAGGGCGGCGGCCAGCACTACCAGGCCCAGTCATCCATCGCCATGATGGCCCCGAGCGCGCAGGGCGGCGGCATGATGGGGCAACGGCCCCTGGCGCCCTACCGGCCCTCGCAGCAAGGTACTCGGCTGGGCCGCGAGCTCCAGGCCTCCCCCGAGCTCGGTCCCTGCGGGGCGGCGGTGGGCGGCTCTGGAAGGGCGAGGGCCGGGGGGTGGGGGACCGAGGGGCGGGGCCGGGGCCCTGTGGGGTGACGCCGCTCCCCCCCGCAGGCGCGTCTCAGCAGTACCTGGGCCAGGAGGAGTACTACGGCGGCGAGCAGTACGGCCACGGCCAGGCCGCCTCGGAGCCCATGAGCCAGCAGTATTACCCCGACGGTGAGGCGGCCGCGGCGGGCGGCGGGCGGGCGGGCGGGGGCAGGCCTCGCGGGCCGTCCTGGCTGTGCGCCGTCTGCGGTTTTCCTTCTCGGCCTCCGTGTCCCATGTTTGCAGAGGGGCATTCGCGCCGGGCCCTGAGGATGGCTGGGCTGGGGGCTGGGGGGCGTGGGCGCTGGCCTGAGCCAGCCAACCCGGGGGCCGGTTGGGAGGTGGGTGGGCCCGGCGCGCCCGCCAGAAGCTGGTGGCTGGGGCGGCTGTGCCCGCAGGGGCGTGAGGCCAGCTGGCTCCCAGCCCGCAGTGCCCCTGGCCTGGGCCCCGGCCCTGACGTGCTGCCCGCCCGCAGGCCACGGTGAGTACGCCTACCAGCAGCCATCCTACACAGAGCAGAGCTACGACCGGTCCTTCGAGGAGTCCACGCAACACTACTACGAGGGCGGTAAGGGTTGGCCGCGCCCCACTGCGCAGGAAGGCAGGCCGCGCCCTGGCCCGGTCCACCCGAGTGCGAGAGACGGACAGGCCTGTGCGGGTGGAGGGACGGGCCGCGTGGTGTCCGGCTCCCAGCTGGTCTCGGGGCCTCCTGGGCAGGAGGCCACGAGAAGTTCGACCCTCCTGACCCAGGGAGGGTCCTGCGGGTATCCGGACTGGCCAGGTGGGGCGCACCTTTGCCCCTGCTGAGCCCCTCTCCCAGGAGGCCTGCGCGGGCAGGTCCTCGGCGGGCTCGGGCCTAGCGGGGCTCCCTGGTCCACAGCAGGGCCGTGTCCAGGAGCCGCGGCCTGTGGAGGGGCGGCAGGTGCAACGCAGGCGGCTCCTGAAGGCCTCTCCCGTGGCTTTTAACAAGTCGTGGGAAAAACCCAGAACGAAATTTGCCATTTGAGCCCCTCCAGGGCCCCCATCAGGGGCGTCCGGCACAACCGCTTCTGGCAGCACCCCCTGGTCTCCAACACGTTCTTACCTTCCCCCCAGTGGCTGCCTCCCGAGGTCTGCGGAGGGCGAGCTGGCCTCCACGCCTGGTTGCCCGCACAGGGGCCGGCGAGAAGGGGCCCGGGGCAGCCACCGCCAGCGCAGTCCAGGGCCGACCCGCCTGGGCACGAGCTGTTGTCTCCCACCCGGCGCAAGAGCCAGGCCGGGGCTCTCTGGCGCAGGAGCGGGCACAGGGCTGCCCGGCTGCTCCGAGGGGAACTAGGAGCCCTGAGGTCCCGCCTCCGGTGCCTGCCCGCGCCGCTCCCCGCCACGCCTGAGCTGCAGACCCACTGCGGCCGGCCGTCTCCCCACGCCGGTAGCCCGGCGCCCCCACAGTGGCTGAGGACAGCGTCCTCTCCTCCCCCGGCTCTGGGGAGAGTCCAAATCCCATCCCGGTCGGCGTGGCTGGGCCCCGCTGGCTCCCGCGCCCCTCGGCTGGTAAACTCCCCACCACCCCCCCTTGCTGCCTGGTCCTGGCGCCGCCTGCAGCCGCCGCGCAACCCGCTCCTTTGGAGGACGTCATCCCGGGGTGGGGCCTGCCCCAGCGAGCCCCTGTGTGCTCGCACAGGCGCCCCGGGGTGAAGCTCCAGCGCCCCGCTGGCCTCTGCGTTTCCCTCTTCGGTCCGCGTGTCAGTACACGACAACAAGGACACGTGACTAGGCGCGAGCTGGGAGCGTGCACGAGGGCCGGCGCCGGCAGCCAGCGCCTGTCTGCTTCGCCCACAGGGAGCTCGCAGTACAGCCAGCAGCAGGCGGGGTACCAGCAGGGCACGGCCCAGCAGCAGGCGGGGTACCAGCAGCAGTACCCCAACCAGCAGAGCTACCCGGGGCAGCAGCAAGGCTACGGTAAGGAGGGCGCCGGCTGGCCGCTGGGCACAGCTGTGGGCTTCCGACGAGCCCCGGGGGCCGCCCGTTCCTGGGCGCGTCCATGCAGAGAGCTTGTGGCCGGCAGACCCCGCCCCAGGCCGCCTGCTTCCCGGGTGTCCTCTGGACCCTGCGCCGCCGGGGGCTTCCTTGGGCCCGTGGGCCGCGCGGGGGTCCAGAGCCCGCCGACAGGGAGCGGGGAGCGGCCCGGGGCCGCGGGGCCTGCCTGCTGTGCCTGCGCTCTGGGTCTGCATGTGGCCAGGCCCATCCCCCTTCCTGGCCACCTGCCCCGTGCGCTGGACCTGCCCGTCCGTCTCCGAGCATGCCTGTTCCCCGGCACAACCCTGCTGCCGAGTCTCCCGCGAGCCCCGGCTCATCTTTCGGGGGCGGGATGGCCCAGGTGCCCGCGCCCGCCAGCCTCATTTTGCTGCCCCAGCCGTCCGGCGCTCCCTTGCCGGGGACCCCCACGAGCTTGCCCCCGTCTGCGGGACTCAGACTGGCCGGTGAGGGGAGGAGTATGGCGGTGGGGTCCCCTGCTCCCTGACACAAGTGGACAGAGACCCCGGCCCCCAGGCCGACAGCCACACGCACAGGCTGAGCCCCGAGGGCCGCCCGCCGCAGCCTGCCTGGGGTGCCCCGCCCGGCCCTGCCACGGCGAGGGCACTAGCTGCAGGTGGTGGCTGCCGCGCAGAGGGCAGGCCACGGCTGCCTGTCCACGGGGCTGCTCACGGCCCCTGTGAGGCCTCAGGCACCGGCTGCAGGTCTGCCCGGAGCCCGGGCTGGTGCTTCAGGAGCGCCGGGGCTGGGTGGGGCCCAGGAGGCGGTGGCCGGGCCAGGCTCACGCCCGCGTTGTTGCAGGCCCGGCCCAGGGAGCCCCCTCGCAGTACTCCAGCTACCAGCAGGGGCAAGGCCAGCAGTACGGGAGCTACCGGGCGTCCCAGACGGGGCCGTCCGCCCAGCAGCAGCGGCCCTACGGCTACGAGCAGGCAAGCGCCCCGACAGCCGGCGGGCCCCCCCCCGTGGCCCACAGCGCCCCACGGTCAGAGGCCGGGCGGGCGGCGGCCTCCACACTGCAGCCGAGGCAGACGCAGCCAGGGCCACCCGCTGCACCAAGGCCGTGTGGCCAACGCGCCCAGTGGTCCCGCGCGGGGTTCTTGGTGTTCCACTCGTGGGTCCGGGGCTGGCGGGTGTCACCTGTGCCCTCAGAGCCAGCAGCCAGGTGGTCTGGCCCCGTGCGCAGAGGAAGGGGGCGGGGCTGGCAGTACGGCCAGGGTTTGCCCTTGCTGGGGGCAGGGGCCCTGGAGGGCAGGCGGGCACAGGCCAGCGGGGCTCTGGCTGCTGTGCAGGAGCCCGAGGAGACCGCAGGAGAGTGGCGCCCTCAGGGCCCTGCCCTCGGGGTTTGCTGGTGGCCTGGGTGTGGGGCGGACGGTCCTCACCCCGGTCCTCTTCTCTCCCAGGGCCAGTATGGGAACTACCAACAGTGAGGCCGGCACCCCGGATGGGGCCCGTGGCAGCGTGTCCATTTTTGGCCGTGGCCAGCAGCAGTGCAGAAGGACCGCGACCGCTGGCTGCCCCGCCTGACGCAGCGCCTGCCTGGGGGCGTGGGCACTGCATGCAGGGGCGGCGCGACATGCCTGGTGCTGTGTACAGTATTGTGTGTCCATACGACGGAGAGGTGGTCCCTTCGTGTCCCCCCTTCTCGATGTTTCTAGCTAGCTTTAGGGGTCCTTTGTCATCAGAGTATCCTGTGCCCAGTGCGGGGGCCTGTCTACAAGATGCCATAGTCCATGTCACACGAGCAGACCGGGGTCTGGCCCTCGCAGTGCAGTGTGGGTAGTGGGTGTGCCTGTCCCCGGCGCTGCGGCAGCTGGACACCAACCACAGCCCTGGACGAAGCCTCCTGTGCCTGCGTGGGGCTGGGTCATTTCTGTCACGCAAGGAAAAGGATGGAGGCGTGGGGACAGTCACCTCAGAGCTCGCTCCTCAGCCGCGTCTCCCGCCAGCTGTTTACCCAGAGACGGAGGTGTCCGTCCGCGCGGGCCGAAGCTGTCTCGCAGCTGAGACCCCGAAGGCGGGTCAGCCTCCCCAGGAGCCTGCTCCCGCATCACTTCCACTTTGGACCTTCTGTGTCTGACAGTCGCTTCTGGGGTTTGAACATTTCATACGCCCGATTCTTAATTATAATTTAGAATACTGACGCCAGATTTTCCTATCAGCTGGCGAGTTATTTATTTTATATTATTTCTTCCAGGAACCTACTTGTTCAGATCTCCAAGCAAGTGTTCCTTATCTCTTTAGGGCTATCAGAAATTCACGTCTTTTTAAAAAGAATCCCAGTCGCTTTACTGTGTCCTGCTTAGTGACCATGTATATAGAGACGATTCAGTAAGTTCCCCGACCCAGGACGCTCGATCGCATTTAAATTCCGTGCAGACGTTAAGGACGCTGACTCGGGAGACGCCTGGCCTGGCCTCGAGCTGGGTGTGGCCCCAGGCTTCCTGGGAGTCTGGAGCGCGTCCCGGGTAGCGCTGACCGCGCCCAGCCCCTGCTCTGGCAGGTCCCCGAGGGCGTTTCTAGCCGACAGGCTTCGTTTCGGTTTTCAAGTCATTCTGTGTCCAGCGTTGAGTGCGTCACGTTTACAGGCGTTGTCATGTTTCTGCCTGAGCGGGGGGCGGGGCCGGGGCCTGGCCGCCCCGCAGACGCGCCGCTCGGGAAGGCGCCCGGGGCTCGCCGGCGCTTGGCCGCGCCACAGAACTCGGGCACGGCCGCGGGGTCAGCGCCCTGGGCCCGGACCCGCCTTCCGAGGCGTCCCAGCGCTGGCAGGAGGCGCCCCGCGTCGTGTACATATTTTACAGAGCACTTTGTGACATAGTTTGTACATTTCCTAATTTATACCCGGTTCGTGTTCGTGTGTCGGGCCCGGCGGCGGCGGGCAGGAGCCTCCCGCCGCGCCCCGGGCGCCACGGCCAATAAACCGCTTCTTCTCAGCCGCGTGTCCGCTCCTGGGCCCGCCCCGGCTCCGCGCGCGGCCTGGGCGGGGCGTTGACGTCACGCAGGGGCGCGGCGGGTGGTGGCGTCACGGGCGGGGCGGGGCGTGCCGTGGACGTCACCGCCTCGCCGGCAGGAGGGAGGGGGTCACGCGCACTGATGAGCGGTTGGTGATGTCATACACCGGGGACGGTGGGGCGGTGCTGCCACAGCCCGACGGGCTCGTCGCCTGCGCGCGCACACGCCGCCGCGCGAGACCGGAGCCCGCTTCCGGAGACGTGGGCGCGCAGGCGCACTGGGGGCGGGGCGGAAGTGGCCCCGCCGCGGCCCGGAAGTGGCGTGCGTCCGAGCCGGTGAGTGCGGGCGCGGGGCCGCACGTGGCGGCCGCGGGAGGTCGCAGCCCCGAGCCCTGGGCGCCCGCCGGGCCGGACTCGCGCCCGGGGCGCCCTCCTGCTGGGCGCGGCCCCCGGAAGGACGGTGCTGCGGCGGGCGGGAAACGCCGCGCTGGGCGGCCGGACGGACGGCCCGCGGGGCGCCGCGCGCGTGCTGCGACCCCGGGGCGCTCGGGCGCGGCGCGCGTTTCTCGGCTCCGTCCCCCCGGCCCGTCGTCCCGCCCGCCCGGCCCTGCCCCGGGCCCGCGGCCGCGGCGCTGTGCCCCTGGCGGCGCGACCCGGCTGTCGTGCGACGGAGCCCCAGCACCGGGGTTTCTCTGCCGGCCCGGCCGCCGCTCCCTCTGGCCGGGCGACGGGCTGCGCGGTGCAGCCGTCGGGTCTGGAGCTTGCCTTTGGGGGTTCGTTCTAGCACATGCGGCTTTCTCAGTCGGCGCGAGGCCGCGTAGACGCCTGCTCCCGTGTTACTGGACGAGGCGCCACTTTCAGGAAATGTGTGCACGTCCTGGGGGCTTTTGGCAGAAAGCTGCCCGGGCGTGCCCTGCCCTCCGCCAGGCTGTGGGGCCGCCGGCCCTCCGGGACTGCCGGGCCGGGGCGCGAGTCCGTGTGGCCTTGGGTTTGCGTCCCCTCTGCTGGGTTTTGTTCCTTCCTTCCTTCCGCCTTGCTGTTCTCTTCTTGGCTCGCTGCCTTTGAAGCTGAAGTCCTTGACGTTCAGTTCATCTTCACTGACAAGCGCGGGGTCCTCGGCGCCCCCGGGCCCACCTCCCGCCCCGTCTGCCGCGCCGCCCTCAGTTGGGGGATTCAGCGATTTCTGTTGCATCGCTTGGAAGAATGTTGTTTCGTTTCCGGATTTTGAGGTTTTTCCTGGCTTTCTTGTGTTTGCTGACTTTGCCCTCGCTGTGGTCGGAGAACGGACCTCAGGATTTGGCCGCCTGCAGGGACGCGTCTGTCCTGGCGCCGGCGCAGTGCTGTGGGGCGCGCTGCTCCGCGCTGGCACCGCGTGGCCGTCGCCCGCCGCTCTGCTGCTCTGGTGCTTGTTCTGTCCCGCGGCTGCTTGTCTGCGCGCTGGCTGCGGCGGCGTCTGCCCCCTTCCTGCGGCAGCTGTCCTGTGTGCGCCGGTGACGCTCTCGTCAGGCCCGTGCCCGTCGTCAACCCCTGCGCCCCCGAGGGCCTACTCCTTGGGCCGTCTGAACCGCCTTCTCAGGCAGGGCCCACCCTGGGGTTTCTCTAACCTGCGCTTTGCTCGGGGCGGGGCGGGGGCGGGGTCCCTGTCTGACCCCGCTCTTGTTCTCTGTTGCTCCTTTTCTCTTGGGTGGTTTGACCGGGGGTTCCGTCAGCGCCTTGGCTTCCCCCTGTCCCTTCGCGGGCACCGCTCGTGTGGCTTCTCGTCTGCTTGTGCCTCCGGGGCCCCCCGGAAGGTGTCACGTCTTTGCTTCTCCGGCCACGTGCGCTTCAAAACACAGGAGGAGCGCTCCTCCCCTCCCCCAGCGCCCGCTCCCCGCCCTTGCCCTTCCCACGGGGTGTCCTCATGGGGCGCTGGCCGCAGCGCTGTCCCTCCAGGGCGGGGCCGGAGCAGGGCGTGCGGGGGAGATCGGGAATAGAAGACGACTCCCGGGTCCAGATGCCGCCGAGACTGGTCGCCCCAGATGCTCGCACGAGGGGACCCAAAGGAGAAGCAAGATTCGCTTTTCTGTACATCGAGATCATTGCAAAATAAAGTCATTGAAAAAGCACGTGTGGGGCCACTTTGGCGTCGTCAGCTCCGCTGCCCTCCAGCCCCCGCGCCACCCCAGCGCCGCAAGTCGGAGGAGGTGGGGCAGCCCCGCAGGCCCCCGGAGCGCAGGGCTGGGGCGGGAGGGGGCGCTCCGCACCGTGAGCGGCGCTCCAGCGAGCTTCCCGCACAAGCCCGGAATCTCCTTTTAAGGGTGACCACGAAGAGCTTTTGGGGTTCGTAAAACCAGGGCTGGGCCAGGTCGCTCGTGTGGACATGCCCTCTACTACCGGTCCCAGTCCAGCTGGGCCGGGTGGGCTCCCCGAGGGCGTGTCCACCGCGGGGTGAGTGCGGGGCGGGACGGGTGGGGGCTTCGTTCACGCGTTTCCTTTCAAAAGCCCAGCCCGGGAAGGGCCTCGAGGGCAGCCCTGGCGGGGCTCTGGCGCCGAGCCTGTAGACGGGTTGGGCTGGCGCAAGCTGGTGAGGGCCGCTGGCAGGGACCGGCCCCAGAGCCCTGCGATTCTGTGGGCCCAGCTGGGGTGTGGCGGGGTGGGCCTGCCTCGTCCAGCTCTGCCCACGGGGTCTGTGCAGGCCTGGCGGGATGGAGTGAGGCGCTGCCAGCCTGGCGGGCGGGACACGGGCGCTGGGACATGTGGGCCAGGGTGGAGACCGGGCAGAGGCTGCGACCTTCCCAGTGCCCAGGACATGGCCGAGGAGCTGGGGTCCCGGGTGGCTCTGGGCACCCCCGTTCACAGCCAGGGCACTGGGGCACGGGCATCGGTCGCCAGGCGCGGGCGGGGCGCGTCCCCCACGCTGGTCTGCGGCCTGTGCCTGTCTCTGCCCACGGGGCCTGGGTGAGCCCCACCCCCGCTCGCCGTGTCCGGGGCGGAAGCGCGGCTGGGGTCTCCCTCCAAGAGCATGTCCTTTTGAGGAGCCCCGACGGGGCGACGGCAGAGACCCCGCGAGGAAGAGACGGCTCGGGCGCGGCAGGGACACTGGCGCTGAGCAGGCCCCCAGCTGCTCCCGGCCAGTGCCACAGCCCGCGCGTCAGGGGCTCTTATTTTGGGAACTTGGGGGCTGAGATTTTCTCTCCAGCAGTTTGTGCGGGCTTTTTTCTCTTATTTATGCACACACGAGCTGGGGTGCAGGCCAGAGGTGCGGGGTGAGAGGACTCCCCAGAGACAGAGCGGGGAGCAGAACAGGCGGATCCGCTGAAACCCACTGCTGAGGGGCAGCGGGAGACGGGGGTCTGCTGTGCCCTGTGGGAAGCTCCCCGGCTGGGGATTGAACTGGCGCTGCAGTGGCTGCCGACAGCTCCCCAGGCTGAGACCCGTGAGCCCCCAGGGCCCCCTTCGTGTTACATGCAGCAGCCGCGTCTTCCCGGCGGGGTCTGCTGTGCGCTGCAGCCGCCCTGGCAGTGTGGGCAGCCGCCGCGCCCCCGCAGGTCTGGGACGCGGGAGGAAGTCGCAGCCCGTTTGTTTAAAGAGCTTTTGTCACCGCCAGGCGGCCTCACCCCTGTGATCCCGGCAGGAGCCATGGTGCCGTCCAGGCTGTGCTCCGCAGCGGGGCGGCCGGCGGCCTGGGGCCTGGGGCGCCTGCTCCCGCCGCCCGCCCCCCGCAGGCTGTTCGCCGGCCGCCGCGCGGACTTCGCCGAGCACCAGGAGCCGCCGCGGAAGAAGCTGCTGTCTGAGAAAAAGCTGGTGAGGCTTGAACTGGCGGCGGCCCCGGGCGGTGCGCGCCGTAGTCCCCAGCCCCGCCGGCGCTGGCCCAGGACGCCCAGGCCCCAGCACGCAGCTCGCCCTCCTCCCGCGCCCCAGCCTGGGCCTGCAGCCTGCGGGCCCCTGCCCCCAGGCCTCCGCCGAACGCGCGCGGCCTGCTCCGGGCCCTGGGCGCAGCCGCCCGGCCCCTCCTCGGGCCCCGGGGCCCTGGGGCTCTGGGCGGGGCGCGCTCGCCCCGCGGGCTGCCAGGCGGCGCCCCCAGTTCTCAGGTGTGCTTCGCGGTTTCCCCACGTGGTGGCGCCCGAGAGCCCCGGCGTCCGAGGGGCTGAGGGGGCGGCTCCTGGCGGGGTCCGAGGCGCGCCCGCCCGACCGGCCTGGCCTGCGCTTGCAGAGTCGGCACTTCGTGGACCATCGCCGCGTGCTCGTGCGCGGGGGCAGCGGCGGCGGCGGGGCCAGCTGCTTCCACAGCGAGCCCCGCAAGGAGTTCGGAGGCCCCGACGGCGGCGACGGCGGCAGCGGGGGCCACGTCATCCTGAGAGGCAGGTGCCGGCGGGCGGGAGCGCGAGTGCGAACGGGCGGGCGGGCCGGTTCTCCCTGATCGCGCGCGCGTCTGCCTTGGCGGGCCTGGGGGCGCGGGGGCGGGCGCGGGGTCCCGCTGCGGGCGCGGGGGCGGGCGTCCCTGCGCAGCCATCAGGCAGCGGTCTGCTTTGAGGCTTGACCTGCGGGCGTTTGTGAGCGTGGCGGCTGCGCCGTCTTCTTAAAGAGAAGCAAGAATTTAGCTTTTTAAAGATTGTCGCGGGTGCTTCAGTCCCTGCCCCGGCGGTGCCCAGTGCGGTGGACCTCGCTGACAGGGCGGGCGCAGGCCGGCACCCCGCAGACCTGACCCCGCCCCCTCCCAGCCGACCCGCAGGTCAAGTCGCTGTCGGGGGTGCTGCCTCGCTACCGGGGCCCTGACGGGGAGGCCGGCGGCAGGAAGAGCTGCTTCGGGCGCAGCGGCCGCCCCCTCTACGTGCAGGTAGGTGGGCGCGGCCGCGCTGTCCACGCCCGGACCCTGGGGTCGGGGTGGCCAGAACCCGCGGTGGGAGCCCGTGGCGCCCTTCACGGCCCAGAGGTGGGTCGGCTCCTGCCCTCAGGCGCGCGGGCCCAGGGAACCGGGGCGCTCGGTCTTTCCCAAGGAGGGAGCCCGGGCCCACCCTGGCCCGAGCTCTGCTCCCTGGGGCGCCCCCCAGCCTCGGGGTTCTCCTGGCGTCCCCGTCCTGTGCCGAATTGTGCGTGCGGCCCCCAGGTCCCCGTGGGCACCCTGGTGAAGGAGGGCCACCAGGTGGTGGCCGACCTGTCCTGCGCCGGCGACGAGTACCTGGCCGCCCTGGGGGGCGCAGGCGGGAAGGGCAACCGCTTCTTCCTGGCCAACGACAACCGCGCCCCCACAACAAGCACCCCCGGGGAGCCCGGGCAGGAGCGCGTCCTCTTCCTGGAGCTGAGGACGGTGGCGCACGCCGGCCTGGTGGGTGCCGGGCGGGGGGCGGGGGCTGGCCCCGCTCGCTGTCCGCGGCGTGACCGGCGCCCCCCGCAGGTCGGGCTCCCCAACGCCGGGAAGTCCTCGCTCCTCCGGGCCATCTCCAGCGCGAGGCCCGCGGTGGCCGCCTACCCGTTCACCACGCTGAGGCCGCACGTGGGGGTCGTGCGCTACGAGGACCACCAGCAGGTCGCAGGTGGGCTCCCGCGCCGTCGTCCAAGGCCCCCCCGCCTGCCCGCCGGAGCCCACTGTCGGGGACGGCGCCCCCCACGCCCCGAGTTGTTTCCGCGCGAGAAGGACGGGCTGTGCCGGCCCCTGGTCGGCTGCGGCCGCCCGCCTGCCCGCCGGGCACTCGGGGCGCTGGCGAGGGGGCGAGGGCCAGGTGGGGGCCGGGCCCTCAGACGGCGTGTCCCCACAGTGGCCGACATCCCGGGCATCGTGCGAGGCGCGCACCGGAACCGGGGCCTGGGCCTGGCCTTCCTGCGGCACGTGGAGCGCTGCGGCGTCCTGCTGTTCGTGCTGGACCTGTCGCTGCCCGAGCCCTGGGCGCAGCTGGCGGACCTGCGGCTGGAGCTGGAGCGGTACCGGGCGGGCCTGTCCACCCGGCCCCACGCCGTCGTGGCCAACAAGGTCGACCTCCCGCAGGCCCGCGCGCGTCTGCCCGAGCTGCGGGCGCGCCTGGGGCCGGGGCCCATCGCCCTGTCGGCCGCCACCGGCGAGAACCTGGAGGCGCTGCTGCGGCGGCTGAGGGAGCTGCACGGGCTGCACGAGGCCGCCGAGCTGGGGCGCGGCCACCGGCCGCTCAGGTGGTAGCGCGCCGGAGGCCGGGCTCCCTCGGGGCGGACAGTGCCGCGGCCCCCGGCCTCGAGGAGCCCCTGTGGCGCCGGCTGCACGGCTGGGCCCACCGAGTATCCGACCCGCCAGCCGTCTGACTCTGCTGACGCGTCGGCGCTGCCCGCGGGTGGCCGTCCCCCAGCCTGGGTCTGTCCCTTCGCTGGGGGCCCCTCTGCATGGCCGCCGCTGCCTGGGGGCGGGTGGGCGCCTCCCGCAGGCCGCTCTGGAGCCCCTGCGCTGCAGGCCGCGGGCGGGGTCCCCGGGGCCGGGGGCTGGGCAGCCTCGCCGGGGCTTTCGGGGACAGTCCAGTCTCGATCTGACATCGGGTCTGCCAAGAAAAGAGTCTTTTTACCCGGAGCTTCGTTTTAATGTCTTGTAATTTCAGAGATCGTGTGTTCTAGAGACCAGAGTCGGGTCGCATCCATTTGCTTTCTTTCGTAGCGGCCACAAAGGGTTTGAGTGGTCTGAGGAGCCTTAATTACCAGACCCTTTCATCTTTGTCCTGGGCTCGCCGCTCGGCTCGGAGGGCCCACGCGGGAGGCCTCTCCGGTCTGACCTCATCGCAGGCCGGGCCAGGGCCCTGCCCCCCCGCAGCCTGGGCCTGGCCTGGGAGGCCGCCGCCGAGGGTTTGGGTGAACGTGAACGGCGCTGAGCCAGCCCGAGGTCTCCCTGGGCTGCGAATGCACCTGAAAGGCACGTGGCACCGGCACAAGCCCCCCCGAGGCTGTTCCTCCCTGGGGGCGCCGTCAGGTGGGGGCCGTGTCAGCTCACCCCTGGACCTGGTCCTGGTGTTCTCCAGCCCCGCTGCCCTTGGCCACTCCCCCAGGCCCCCCTTGATGTACCCCTCCAGGGGCCGAGGGTCAGCCACTGCCCCTGCCACGCCGGCCTGTCTGGAGCTGGGGCCTGCGCTTCAGGAGGTGTGAACTCCCCAAGTTCTTCGGCTGCTCCCTCAGCTCTGGTGTCCCCCATTCAGGGTCCTGTGTCTGCTTGCCCCGAGACCCCCCAGCTTCCACAGCGCTCCTGAGGGGCGGGAGCCCCCCCGCGGACGCACCCTGAGCCCGAGGCCCGGTGTGCAGAGCGGCCCCTGCCCTGCCTCTGTGGGCCGTGCCCCGCTGTGGGGGCACCAAGTGCAGGACGCCTGGGCATCCCCTGCCAGCGGGGCAGCGAGCTCGGCCTGGAGGCGTCTGCAGAGAAGCACAGGGCAGCGGCCCAGCGGCCCAGCCCTGCTGGCCCTGCTCCGAGTGGGCCTGTCTCGGCTCTGCCGGGGCCGCCCGACCTGTGTCAGCTCTGGGGTGGGGGTGCTGGCCCAGGAGCAGCCCCGCAAGGAGCAGGAGTGTTCAGAGGCCTTGGGTTTGCCGGGTTTGGATTTGGGGCGCGCGACAGGGTGTCCTCGCCCCACACCGCCCTCCGCCCCTGTGGCCATAGGTCCCCCGCCGAGCCTTCTCTGCCCCCGCTCTCCGCGGCCTCTGCCGCCCCAGTGGCTGGGGCCTGCCCAATGAGGAAGACTGCGGCCAGGGCTGGGCCGGCTGCGGTCCTTGCGGGCGCCCTCTGGGGCCGGCCGGAGCTCTCTGCCCCCAGAGCCCAGGGTGTGAAAGGAGACTCCTAACAGCCATGAAGAGAAACTCACTGAACAATGAACTCGGGCCCATTTTCGTTCATCAGAGGTGGAGCGCCGTGGCCAGGTGTGGCCTGTGTCCCTGGCGGGGTGCCCATCAGGCCACCACGTCTAACCCCGTCCTGCCCGGGCCTTAGGAGGGAAGGGCTGTTCAGTGGCTCGAGCGGCAGGAAGCCCAGAGTGCAGCTTCAGGTCAGGCTGGATCCAGGCAGTGCGGGCTCCGCTTTCCCCGACCTGGGCTGCGCCCGTGTGCCCTCCGCAGCCACTTCTGCGGACAGACCCTGTCGGGGACCCTGCTCCCAGGGCCCAGCCGAGGCCGGGACACTGCTCCTGGGCCAGGGAGGGCACAGGCCTCTGGGGCCGAGCCTGCGCGGGCCTCGGCTGTTCTGGAACCCGGTGGAGCTGGACCTCACGGAGAAGGGGGTCGTTCTCCAGAGGAGGGGAGCTGGGAGGCTGGGGTGGCAAGGGGGCAGGCCAGCGCTCCGGAGCCGATGGCGCCCCTGCCAGGGGAGGTGGCAGCGAGAGGGAGGGCATCGGGCAGTGGCCTGCTGGGCAGCGGCGCCAGGGGCCCTGTGTGTGCTGCGAGCAGCCACCCGCCCCTGCCTGTATCCACTCCGGGGACGGTTAGAGGCCCTGCCAGCCAGGCCACCCGAGCTGAGGAAAGAGCACTGGGGCAGAAGCTGCGGGAGCTGCCGCCCTTGGGCTGGGCACTGTCCAGGCTCGGGCCGAGCCCCTCTGTCCTGGTGCTGCCGCCGCCCAGCCTGTCCTGCACACTGACGCCCTGGCGGGCCTGCTCTCCTGACCAGCCCCGCGTGGCCAGCCGGCCCCGGTCATCGGCTGCGCCTCAGCCCCAAGGTCACGGAGGACGCGGGCCCTGCAGGCGTCCCCGCGCCGGCTCCAGCCCCTGTTCGCGCGGCCAGTCTCTGGACGCTCTGGCACTGGCGGCGGCCTGGGGTCAGCGCCTGCCTACCGGGGTGCTACTGCGCGGGGCAGCCCCCCGCTTTGCCCCCACTTCCCGCCTGACCTGCACGGTGGCCCCGGGCGCCTCTGAACACGCCCCCCAGCGCCAGCGCCAGCGCCCCTGACTCGGCGGAGGACCCGGCCCCTGGACGGCACCAGGCCGCGCCGCGCCCCGCACAGAGACCGCGCCTGGGGCCTCCAGCCTCTGCTGCGCCCCCAGGACAGGGAGGTGCTGCCCGCCCCGGGGGTGGCCAGTCACTTGGGCTTTTGTAGGGCGGGGCCGGGCCCCTGGGCGCCCTGGGCCTCGGGGCCTCCGTCCCAGCTGGGAGAGACCCTGCCAACGTGTCCACGGACCTGTCCCCAGACACTCGGGCAGCAGTGTCCAGACAGCCAGTGGCAGCCCCAGGGCCCAGCTGGCCCTGAACCCCCGTTCCCTGAGGACTGTCCGTCAGCGCCGCCAGCACCGGTAGAATCACTCATGGCCTGCTGGGGTCCCAGCTCCCACGTGTACCAGGCAGACGCCACGTCCCGGCACGGCCACTTCCTTAGGCCACCCACCCCAGCCTCTGCCCCCCAGGCCCCAGGGTTGCATCCAGGCTGCCCGCACAGCCCAGCCGCATCACCACCTGCAGGCAGGCCACCCAGACTGCACCCTGTGCCAAGGCCTGGGACTCCCCTGAAGCCCCGTTGCCCTCAGAAGCGAGGCCGAGCGCCTTTCCGTGGCCCTCAGGCCCGGCCCGGCCCCACCCCCGCCCTGGGCGCTGCCTCGTGCGCCCACCTTCCTGCCCCTCCTCCAGGCCCCCGCTCGGTGGGTGGGGCAGAGACCAGGCCTCACAGGCTCCCGGCGCCCTGCTCTCAGCGGCCGGTCCCCACCGCCCCGCGTCCCAGCCCCCGCAGCGGCTCCAGCCAGCAGCGCCTGGCAGGCGGCGGGTGCTCGCCCTGGCAGAGGGCCCGTGTCCTGGCTGCAGCCCGGCCCTTGGGCGGGCGCCTCTCCTCCCTCCCCATCCCCACGCGGAGCCGAGTGGCTGTTTCCAGAGATTGAAGGCAAAATTGCTTGAAAGCCTGTGCTTTTATCCTCCAATTTGTAGCCATTTAGCGGGGCCGGGCGGGGGCAGCGAGGGCGCTGTGCGCAGCGGGCACAGGCCGGGCACAGGCGTCCACCGCCGTGCAGGCCGCTCCCTTTGTCCCCGAGACGGCGCAGGGCCAGCGGCGGCCTCGGAGCGGGAGGGCCTCCTGGAGCTGGGGTCTGGTGGGCGATGCCTCCCTGGGCCCGCCCCGGCTCTCCCCGTCCTCAGGAGGCGCGGCCTGGCCCCAGGGGAGGGCGGGGTCCCGCCCCAGCCCTCCCCCACCCCGCGCCCCAACGCGCGCTCGGAGGGGCGGGGCGCTGACGGGTGTGCAGGTGGACTGCGGCTGGAGCCCGCCCTCGCCCCAGCGGGGTTGGAGGGGCGGGCGGAGCTGGGGGGCTCGCGCGCCCCCCGCCCTGCCAGGAGCTCGGCGCTAGGCCCGTGCCCCACTAAATCCTCAGGAATCAGCACTGATAAAAAAATACACTTTACTGTGGACTTGGCCGAGGGGCGGGCACGCAGAGCCGAGGGGCCGGGCCGGGGAAGCGCCTGCGCTGGGGGCGCCGGAGCACAGCGGTCCCCTCCCGCAGCCCAGGAACCGGGGCGCTCCCAGGCAGAGCGGGTCCGGCCGCGCGGGGGGCAGAAGCGGCAGGCGAGGCGCAGCCAAGCGCAGCAGGGGAGGAGGGCGTGGGAACCCACACCTGCCAATCCAGCCCAGCGCGCCGCAGCGCTGTCTCCTGATCAGCCTCCCGGGAACATCAAGTTCAAGGCAGTGTTGTCTTCGTCTTCGTCTCCCCGAGACACCCAGAACGGGAAAGCGGGGAAGGGCCTCGAGGTTCCCGGGGCACATGGCACTTTGGGGGACAGAGAGTCAGAGGATGAAGGCGGCAGAGCCTGGGGCTCAGGCTTGCTGGGGCGGGCGGGGACGCAGGGGTGAGGTGCAGGTGCAGGCGGGCCCGGGGCGAGGGCGGGGGCTTGAAGCAAGCGCTGGCCTTGGGAAGACGCCGAGTGGCCGTGCGGAGGGCCGCCGCGCTGTCGTAGGGGTGGACGGCACACCGCCCCGCCCGTCTCTCCTGGCCAGGCGCTGGGCCGGGGCGGGTGCCCCAATCGGGCCCGCCTGCCCCCTCCGGCAGCCGGTGGTCTAGGGGAGGCTGCCCGGGCGCCGCGGCTCACTTCCAGCAGTGCTCCAGGGAGCCGTGGGGCTGGACCTTGAGCTTCTGGGGGCACAGCAGCTTGGCGAAGGCGCGGCGGAAGCTGTGGTGGCACAGCGGGTAGAGGACGGGGTTGACGGCCGAGTTGGCCCACAGCAGCCAGAAGGACGTCTCGTACCAGTAGTCGGGGACGCAGTGGCCGTGGCAGGCAGCGCGGATGATCATGAGGAGCGTGTAGGGGGCCCAGCAAAGCCCGAAGATGCTGACGATGACGGCCAGCGACTTGGCCACCTTCTTGTCCCGCGACAGCCGGAAGCGCTGCGTGATGCTCTGGGACACCATCTTCATGCGCTTCTCCAGCGACCCTGAGGACGCCGACGGCCTGGAGCCCCGCTTGAGGGAGCGGGGCCGCTCGGGGCCGCGGGAGGAGCTGCCCGAGCTGGAGGGGGGCGAGCCCGCCGCCCCGGGGGCCGCCTCCCCGGCCTCCTCCGCCCCCGCGGCCGCCGCAGCCCCCCCGGCCCCGGACTCGTGCAGCGGTGCGGCTTCCCCGCACCCCTTCCGCCAGCAGCCCCAGCAGCCGGGCGCGGCGGGAGTGGGGGACCCCTGGGCCCCCGGCAGGGGCTCCGGGCCGGCCGCCTCGCGCGCCCCGTCCAGCCGGACCCGGGTGCGCCGCTGGATGTTCAGGTAGATGCTGAGGTTGAAGAAGGTGACGCTGAGGAAGGGCGTGAAGAACTCGAGTGTGGAGGCGGTGATGAGGAAGTACCAGTTGTAGAAGAACTCGGCGTAGCAGTGGCCCTCGGGGATGGAGCTGCGGCCGGACAGGTGCTCCCAGCTCAGGATGGCCGGGCCGTACAGCAGGAAGGCCAGCACCCACACCAGCACCATCTTCTGCACAGCCCGCCGCGTGTCGCCCTGCTGGGCCCGGTAGGAGACCTGCGCAGAGCGCCGCGTCGGGGGCGGCCTCGGCCCGGCGCCCCAGACTGGCCCCCACTGCCGTGCACCCCTCCCCCGCCCGCTCGCTGCCCCCAGTCAGCTCCCCGAGGACGGCTTGTCCCTGTCCCCAGGCCAGGGCCTTCCTGCCCACGTGCCAGCGCGTGCTGGGCGGCTCCGGAAATCGCGGCACTTTATTTCCCCCCGCCCCGGGCCCGTGCAGCCCCCTCCCAAAGGCGCAGGGGCGGGCGGCCGGGCGGGGCGGCTGCGGGGCAGAGCCGGCTGGCCAAGGGGTGTCGGCCCGAGCCCTGCTTTGCGCCCTCTCGACTAGGACATGCGGGGGCCGGCACAGGCCTGGGGTGCAGAGGCAGCCCTTGAGAAGGGGAGCGGCCAGAGGCCCCCCTGCCCCAGTGCTGGCACGTGCCCAGCACCCCACGCAGGATGCCCGGTGGCCCAGGGCCAAAGCCGCTCGCAGGAGGGGACCAAGGTGGGAGCCGAGCTCTGCCACGTGCGGGGTCACGCCCCTGGGGGCACTGCTGGGCCTCTGCCCGCTTCCCCGCCGCAGGGCGGAGCCTGGAAGCCCGCGTGCCTGGCACTGTGCCGCGCGCCCCCAGCACAGCGAGGGGCTGCGAGGGCGGCTGCCCAGAGGCGGGCGCGGCCAGACGTGGGCAGCGGACTCAGCCCCCCAGCCGCCCCCGCCCCGCCGGGCGGCCCCAGAACTCACGGCTCGGGTGACCGACAGGAAGCGGTCGTAGCTGATGAGCACGATGTTGAAGACGGAGGAGGTGCAGAGGAGATAGTCCACCACCAGCCACAGCTTGCAGAGGCCCCGGCCGAAGGGCCAGCGGCCGGTGAGCACGTACGGCACATACAGCGGGATGCAGAAGGCCCCTGTGGGAGCAGGGCCAGGTGGCCACGGCTGGACCAGCACCAGGCCCAGGCCCACCCCGACACGGCGGCCCCTGCGTGGGGCAGCGCCCTCACCTCACCCGAGGCATGCCCTCTGCTCCGAAACTGGCCTTCAACCGCTGCCCACCGCCCGCCCCAGCGCCACCGGCACCCCTGGGCTTGGGAGCAGGAGGGGGTATCCAGGCTTGGGGATCTCTGGGCGCCTGGTGGCCCCAAGCAGTGACTGGGTACTTCCCAGGCTTCTGTCCAGCGCTCCCAGTCCCCACATGGAGGAAGAATTTTCTCCTTCTCCATCCGGACGGCCCGGGAAAGCCTTTCTCCCCACTCAAAGGGCGCTTGGCTGCCGCGAACCGGCCGCCCCCACGCCCAGCCCCGCTGGAGCGTCTCGCAGACGCGCCTCCTCGCAGCCCCAACAGGTGTCTGGCGCTCCGGCCCCCTCCGCCGCCCCGCCCCCCAGCCGCTAGCAGCGCACGGACACGTGAGAGCGCGCTCCTCCGAGCGTCTCCCCCACGCCTCGCTTCCCCAGGGCCCCCTCCTCCAACACGACTCTGAACCCCCTTTGCATGTTGCCCCCAGGCCTCCCCCAGACCTGTCCCCCTGCGCCCGCGGCGTCCTGAGTCCACCGCAGCCTTTGTTTGGCTGCAGCGCAGGAGCCGGTGCTGCCGGCGGTAGCTGCGCCTTGAGCCTCGCCGAGCAGCATCCCGCGCCGCCGGCCCTCGGGACATCCCTCTCTGGCCCCTGTCCCGCGGCCGGAAGGCCAGGGACATTGCCGGCCCCCGCCCCGAGAGTCCCGGACGGCCCCCCTCCTGGCCGGACCCTCTGGTGGGCCGTGGGCCGGAAAGAGAGGCACCAGGTCCGCGCTTCGATCCCCGCTGGCGGGCAGGGCTGGCTTCCCGGGCCTGGGCAGGGGCTGGGGGCTTTACCCACGAGGAAGTCGGAGATGGCGAGGTTGAGCAGAAAGAAGTTGTTCTGGGTTCGGAGGCTCGAGTCAGCCACGAAGGCGAGCATGACCAGCGCGTTGCCCAGCACCGTGGCCACGATGAGTAGCGCCATGAGCGCGGCCAGCACCGCGGTCCAGGCGGCGGAGAAGCCGCGCGCCCCGCCCGCCGCCGCCGCCGCCGCCGCCGCCGCCTCGCCGGCCAGCGCCCCCGACGCGTTCAGCGGCCCGTCGGGCAGCGCGCGCTCCATGGCCCCCGGCTCACGCGGCGCCGGGGCGCGGAGCGGGGCGGCCGGGAGGGGCCCCGGCCCGGGAGGAGCCTGGTCCTTGCGGGCTCTCGACCCGGCCGGGTTCCCCAGGGGGTGCCCGGCGCATGGTCCGCGGGCTCGGAGGCGGGGGCCGGGGCGGGCGGCGCCGAGGGGCTCCGGGCTGAAATCCGCGCCACGCCGGGCCGGCGGCACGACCGCTGCAGCCCGAGCGGAGCCGGAGCGGAGTCCGAGCCGGAGCTGCAGCCGGAGCGTCCGTGGGCCCCGAGCGCAGCGCGCAGCCGAGTGCGCCCCGCGCCCAGCCCGCCGCCCCCCGCGCCCCGCGCAGCGCCCCCGCCATTGGCTGCCGCCCTCGCCCCGCCCCCGCCCCGCCCCCGCCCCGCCCGGCGCCGGCAGCACCACGGACAGCGCCGCGTGCCCGCCGGGCCGCGGGAGCCCCAGCCCGGTGCGCACAGCCGCTGGCGGGGAGCCCGGTGCGGACACCGGCGCGCGCGCCGGGCGGGGGGCTCGCCGGCAGCCAGCGGTGGGCGCGCTCGGAGCCGGCCTCCCAGCCTTTGGCTCTGTCCCTGTCCCGTGCCCCCGGCGCCGTGACCCCTGGCCCACCCTCGTTGGGACCCCAAGCCCCTGTAGTGGCCGGGAGGGGTGGGAGAAACACCCCCACCCAGCTCAGGGAACTTGCCCTGCAGGACCCCTCCTCTTTCCGCCGCGGGCAAGCGGTGGGGGGCGGTTGAGGAATGTCCTGATGGAGAGGTGGGAGGGGTCTCCACGAGCGGGGGCTCTGCCGGCTCCGCTCCATCCCCTCCCGGGGGTGAGTGGGCTTGGGGCGTTTTGCCCCGTGGGTCGGGCAGCGCGCAGGGCCCAGGGTGACCCGCAGGCACAGACAGATGTGGAGTTACATAAGGGAAGATGGGGAGCCTGACGGACCCAGCCGGGGAGCGCGCCCGCCTGGCACTCGGCAGCCCCAGGTCGCCGGGGAGCAGCCATGCCCTGGGGCCAGGGGTGGTCTCCCTGTGGGCGGCGCGCGGGGTCGCTGCTGCAGGGACAGGCGAGGTCACCAGGCTGTGGCGGCTGCATTGGCGCTGCGGGAGGGTGTGGGGGAGGAGAGGTGGGGAGGGAGCGCCCCTCCCCCAGACGCGCTCCCACAGACAGGGTCAAGGACGGACTCGAGACTCGCGGCGAGACAGACAGACACGCCCACAGCAGACACACAGACACCCACAGACAGGCAGGCAGCCCCCAGCCCCCCGCGGCTGGGAGACACGCGCCTCAGACAGCAGACGGAGCGGGGAGGGCGGCCGCGGTCGCCAGCGGGCACAGCTGTGGAGCCTCCCGAGGCAGGCGGGTGTCTGCCGTGGGGGCTGCGGGGAGGGGCTGCCGAGGGACTGGCACGGCCCCCGCGGGCACCCCCGTCCAGCAGCCTGCCCTCACGTGGGAACTCCCCCTCCTGATCTCAGGTGCTTCAGAAACTTTGCTGGGGGGCTGGTGCTGAGCTCGCTCCCCCCTGCTCGGGGCTGGTGGCTGGGAGGCGCCCCCAGACACCCCCCCAGCCACACACTGCTCCCTGGACCTGCCGGGCGGCGGGGTGGGCTGAGCCCCTCCTCCGGAAGCCCCCCCAGAGTGCCTGGCTGACGCCTCCACCAGCAGACTGCAACCCTGGGGCCCTGCCCCTCCCCACCACACCCCAGCGCGCCTGGCAGGCAGGCTGCCCAGGATCAGGTGCCCGGCAGAGGGCGAGGCTAGCCTAGGTCCTGGGGGGCAGTGGGCGCCCGGCCTGCGGTGCCAGGTCAGGACTCACGACCCAGGCTCAGCTCCTCCAGCCGCCGAGGGGCGCAGAGCTGCCTGGGCTGGGGTGTGGAGTGGGCGGGCCAGGAGGGGTTCTGGGGCCCGGCCAGCTGGGAGCCCCAGCCCAGCCAGGTCCCGTGGTGGGCAGGGGTGCTGCGAAGCTGGCTGTCCGGGTGAGTGCTGGGCAGGGCGCTGTGGGGGGCGCTTTCCTGAAGGCTCAGCAAGGTGTGGGTCTCCTCGTGGCCGCCGGGATTCTGGAGCTTTCTCTGGGGTCTCGTGCCCCACAGTATCTGGGTGGGGGGCTCATTTCAGGCCAGGCACTGGGGCCCTCTGTGTGATTTCGGGGGTTGCCAAATTCCTTGGGAAGATCTCAGAGATCCTCCCCCGGGCAGGTGGGCAGCCAGTGCCACTGTGCAGAGCAGAAAGCTGCCACAGGCCACACAGTGGCCACACCGCTGGCCGAGTCAGCAGACAGGCCACCCGGCCCGACCCGCGCTGGACGGGAGCCTGCCCCTCCCTGGGCTTCCTCTGCCACAGCAGGGCGGGGAGGGGGCACCCAGGGCTGCCGTGGGGTCTTGCTCCGAGACGCGACCTCTGGGTGTGGGCCCTGAGCACGGGGCTGGCTGAGAGGGGGCGAGGGCAGGTCCCTCCTCCCGGCCCCCCGCCCAGAGAGAGGCCTGGGCCCGCGTCTTCTTGTTCAAACCGGGCGTGTGGCTGCCCGACCGGCCACACCACCGGGCCCACGCCAGGCACAGCTCGGCCGCTGAGGACCGGCCCCTCACCCGCCCGTCAGCGCGCTTCACCGGGCGTCTGCAGGGCAGCAGGTGGCGCGGCCGCCTCTGGGCCTTGGCCTTGGGAGCTGGTGGGCTGGTGCCGGCGTGGGGAGCGCGCCTCCGGGCAGAGCGGCCGGCCAGGCCTGTGGCTTCAGGGGCAGCGGGCAGTGGTCAGTGCCCGGCCCGGGAAGGAGGACGCGGCCAGAGCCTGTTGGGCGCACACAGCATGGTGCCAGCCTGGAGGTCCCTGTGGCACGCAGACCGCACCCGAGGGCCCTGCAGGGCGGTGACGGGCCTGTCCGGGCCACCCCAGAGCTGAGCAGACAGCAGGGGCCGCCTGCCGGGAGCAGGGGCCCCGGCCCCGAGGACCAGCCCACAGAGCAAGCTGGAGCTGGGCCCCAAGGTGGCGGGCGGCTCTCGGGCACGGCCCCACCTGGCGGCCAGGGGAGGGTGCACCTGCCTCAGGCGTGCACTCGCCAGCCCAGAGCCTGGATGGGGAGTCGCACCCCCAGGACGGGCGGGTCCTCTTGAGGAGCCTGCCGCTGAGACCAGCCAGCGGGCTCTGGAGGTCGGGCGCCCAGGCCGCTGGCGTCGGTGCAGGGGCTGTGGCAGGTTGGGGCTGAGGCCGCCCTCCCGCTGCAGCCTGCACCGCCCCCGCTTGGCCAGTGGGCAGGGTCCACCAGGAGAGGGGACGCTGCAGGGCGCTGCAGGGCACTGGGGGGGATGGGCGGGAGGTCCGGCTGTCACCCCCATCCGCTCTTGCTTTAGCTCTGGCAAGAACTCATTTGAATATGAAAATGCAGATCTTTCTTTTTTTGTTCCTCTTCCTGGTGACATTCTGAGCCAGCGGGGGTTAGCGGGGCCTGGGAGTGAGGGGCCTCCGGAGCCTGAGGCCACGACCCCTGCCGCTGGGCGGCCCTGCCCGCCCACCCGGTGGTGGCTGGAGATGGGGGCGGTGGCTGGGGCTTGACCACAGGCGGCCAAGGCCACCCGGAAGGAAGCGGCGAGGCCGGCTGAGCAGGCGCGGGGCCTCAGACGCGCACCTCTGCCCGGCGCCGACCATCCCCGACTTCTCCCCTCCAGCTCCGGGGTGCTGTCCTGTCCCTCACTTCTCCCCAGAAGGGAGCGGGGCTGCAACAGAACTCCGGCGTTGGCCCCCGGCCTGGCCTGGCAGTGCCCGAGCCGCAGCAGGGAGGGGCCGGGGTTATCTGAGCCCCACTGCTTTGGAGGGGAGCGGAAGGGGGAGGGGCTGCGGGCAGGAATGCCCACTGTGCCCGGCAGCTAGCCCTGGCGCCCGCCTGCCCCGATGGCGCTGCCACCAGCCCCATCCAGGCGGGCCAGGCGCCATCCAGGAGACCGCAGGCCTGATGGCTCCGGCCCTGGCCACGGGGCATCGACCGGGGCTGCTGAGATGGCCTCTGCTCTGGCACCTGCGCCGTGTGCAGGGGTGAGGGCCAAGGGTGGGCGTGAGAACGCCCGGGGCCTGGAGGCGCGAGCCCGGGAGGCGGACACCGGGGCCTCCCTGGAGCTGGGGCCAGCCCGGGTCAGCGCCCTCCGGAAGCAGCTCAAACCGCCGTCAGCCCCCCGCCTCGCTGGGCCGGGGCCTGCTGGGCGCTGGGCCTGGGCGGGGAGAGGTTGAGTGTGGGGGACGCGGCTGGGGGTCGGCGAGGGCTGAGTGCTTGTAGCGGGCACGGGGAGCCCCAGCGGTGAGCGACCCCGGCGAGACGAGGCCCCTGGGCGGTCAGCGCTGCAGGGCTGTCCAAGGGCTGTGGCCAGCGGCTCACAGGGGCGGGACAAGCACCCTGAGGCCCAGGCGTGGCGCAGCCCACGGGAGCCCTGGGGTGTGCTCCAGGGCAGCGCCTCTGTTTACACCGAGTCCTCGGCTCAGGGCCGCCCCTGGGGAGTGGAGCCTCTCAGGAAAATATCGAGGGGCTGCCCGTCCCAGCCCCTGCGTGCAGCTGACGGAGGCGCCGCAGGTCCTCGGGGGAAGGAGGGGCCCAAGCCTGCTCTTCGCGAGTCTGGGGGCGACGGGGCCCCGAGGGAGCCGCACTCGCTCTGCGCCTGCTGGACGGGTCAGCCTGGAGCTGCGCTTCTCCCGGGAGGGCCATGCCAGGACCGGCGCCTCCTTGTCTTGTCCTGGGGGCCGCGGGGCTTTGCTCAGGACTCTCCCGGACACGCGGTTGGCGTCCCCGGTCAGCCGGACCACATCTGCTCTTTCACGGCTGGACTCCCGTGCAGGCGGCAATGCGAGGGGGACGGCTGGGGGTTCGCGGGAACACCTGGGGCTCTTCGTGTCTGTCCTTGGTGACTCCCCGTGTGCCATCTGGAAGCGTGTCCTGTTGGGGACTCCCAGAGGGACAGGCTGGCCAGGCACCAGCTGCCCTCCCCTCCTGGGGAGCGGCTCGGAGACCCTGGCCCAGGGGCGTGTGCCCCAGAGGGCGGCGGTGGGTCTCCTTCAGGCTCGGCTGGATCCAGGAGCCCGGCTGACCTCAGATCCTACGTGTCTCGCCCCGGCTGGGCGGTCTCCCCCTGGCGCGGAGGCCCCTGGTGCCCTCGCAGCTCACAGCCTGGAGCAGGTGTGGGCCTCGCGCCTGCGGGTCCCCAGCGACGCCGCCACGCCTCAGCCCGGTCACAGCCGCCGTGTGGGGCTCAGGGGACGGGCAGCCGTGCCCCACCCCCACCCCTCAGGCTTTCACGGGCCCCCGCGCCGCTGGGGCGGTCTCACTCCGGTGCTCGAGGGTGGGGTCGGCTGGCTTTGCCTCCAGGGCCCCTCAGGACGGGCAGCGCGGACCAGCCCCCACCGAGGCCTCTGCCTGTTGCCTGCACCTCCTGCATGGAGGGGTCGGGCCGCCAGCGACCGCAGCCCGGGCCGGCGGGGTTGGCCCGTCCCCTCTGCAGGGACGGAGTGAAGCACGGCGGCCCCAGCAGAAAGTCCAGTTTCAAAGTGCGGTGAGCCAGTGTGGGGTCCCCAGAGCGTCCTGCAGGAGCGAGCGTCCGGGACAGGCGTGCTGGCGGCAGAACCCTGGCCAGGCCGCTCGAGCCTGTGACTCGCCCTCTGGCCCTCGCGGCGGCTCTGGCACCACAGGCCCGGCAGTGGCTTGGCCCCGCAGTCAGCTCCGGAAAGTTAAATTTATCCCAGCCTAAGCTGCCTCCCTCCCTCCCTGCCCGGCCCACGCCGAGGCAGCACACGCCTCCCGCCCCCACGAGCCCTGGCAAGGGTGAGGCGGGGAGGACTGTGCCCGCTGCCCGGCCCCGGGGCCCAGCTGCAGGAGGCCAGCTCTGCCCGGCCAGGGCCCACGACAGGGTGGGTCCAGGCAAGAGGGTAGCCGGGCGCCTGGGCCGCGGGGAGGGGAGGGCCCCTAGCATCGGGACACCCGGAGCACAGCCCCCGCCGAGGACGCTGTGTCCATCACCTCAGGAGCCCGCTCCCCGCGAGAGTCCTTGTCTCCGGGCCTCCCCGGAGAGAGCGGGGCCAAAGGCAGGCCTGGCCTTGGGCTCTGGGGGCCTGGGATCTCCCTGAGGCTGGCAGGCAGGTCCTGTGGCCGGGACCACACGCGCCCTCCGCCAGGCCTGTTCTGTGCAGGCGGGCTGCGCACTTCGCCGCTGCCGGGTCCAGCCAGAGTTGCTTGGGGCGGGGCGGGGTTCTGGCCCAAGAGGCGTGAGGGAGCCCTGGGGCATCTTCAGGGCAGGGCCTTGGAGGGGCTGGCTGCTGAGGGCAGCTCCTCCGCCCCCATCCCCGTCCTCCTTCCTGATCAAAGACACACTTGATGGCTGGAGCCGCAGCAGCCGTGTTGGGCTCTAGGTGCGGAGGCTGAGGCCAGGGTGGGGCTGGTCCCCTGCTGGGCCCCCAGCCTGGCAGCCTGGGCCTCTGCTGCCAGGGAGAGCGCACGTGTCTCCTTGGCTGAAGCTTTGTTATTTTGGGCTTCCTCGCAGATGCGGTGCCAGTGAGCCCTGAGGGACAGACAGCCAGGCTGCCCACGTGCCCCCATCGCGGCAGGCGACACCCAGGCCCTGCGGACGCTGCGAGGACAGCGCATCAGAGGCCCGGGCCTGACCGGTCGCCTCCGCTCAGCCTCCCCGCCCGGGGACGGGCCCTGCGAGCCCCATGTTGGAGAGGGGTGCTCTCACCGTTTAAGCAGCTTTCCCAAGCCCACTGGCCAGGGAGTCCTTTCCTCCAGAAACCCCGGGGACGGCAGAGGGGCCTTGGGGCCCCACATGCCTGCTCCGGGGGCCCTTCATGGACCCCTTCTCCGGCCCGAGGCTCAGCCCAGGGCTGCACACGCAGCCAGAGCGAGGCCGCCCCAAAGCACAGGTGTCGGCACCAGCCGGGAAGCGGCCCACCTGCGCCGGCCCCGCCTCCACACCTCCCCTGCTCCCTCGGGGCACTGGCGGGCAGAGGGTGGGGGCTGTTGAAGCCGTGAAGGGAGGGGCGGCGCGGGGCGGACCAGGAGGGAACCTGCTGTCTCGGGCGCCAGCCACTGCAGGCGGCTCAGGTCCCAGAGCCACCCGGGAAAAAAAAGAAAAAGCCCTTTGCGCTGCTATTGATAACTTGTCTCTCTTCACGTGGTGGGTTCACAACTAAAAATACTCTCCTCCGGGACAGGGAAGGCGCTGTCACGTTGCACAGGAGGCTCGAGAGTTGCGTGGGGAGCTGGGCGGGGGCCACGTGAGGCCGGGGCTCTTGGTCAGCCGCCCTCCGCCGCCCAGGCCGCGGACTCCCAGCGTTCCGCGCGGCGGCGTGGGGAACGCCCTCTCCGAGACCCGGCCAGCACAAGCCTGGCCTGCCTCCCTGGGCAGAGTGGTCAGCCAGGCTGGGCCGCGCTCAGGCCCGGCTGGGAGAGCCATGCTGGCGCGGCCGGCGAGAGACCGGTCCAGGCCCGAACCTGCCGGGGAAGTGCCCGCACAGTGGGGATGGGCGGGGCGGCGGGGCGGCTGGCAGCGCCTGCGTGGCGGCCTCGGGCGAGCGGCTCTGTGCCCGAGCCTCGGTTTCCCCGTCTGAAGGGGGAGTGAGCGTCAGCTCTGCCCTCGCAGGGTGAGCTGGGAGGAGGGCCGAGCCGGTGAGGCACTAGCTGGGGACGAAGGGCACGCGTCTCACGGCTGGGTGTCCAGACCCCACGTCCCAGGCCGGCCAGTGCCGGGCCAGCGTGGGCCAGCGGGCAGCCCCGGCGCAGCACAGCTGCCTGCTGGGGCTCTCAGGCCGCCGGACCCCTGACTCTCGCTGGGACGGAGTCGGACAGGGGCCTCTGGCCACCTGGTGGGGGCGGCACGCGCAGGCGTGGCTGTGGGGTTGGCGGCCTCAGAGCAGTTCTGGGTCACACAGGACCCCAAACTCACCCCCAGACCAACACTTCTCGCATTCGAGCTTGCGCATGCGGAGGGGCGAGCCCGGCCTGGGCTGAGGGCGGCTGCTGCCGGACCCCGCCAGGACCCCGCCTCCCTCCTCCTAGCGGGGGACACCGGGACAGCCCCCCGTGGGGCAGGTCATCAGTCAGCCCCGGAGGCCCCACCAGGAGCCCTGGGCCCGGCTCAGGCCCAGCGGGGCGAGGGTCTCCCTTCCTGACCGGCTCAGCGCCAGGACAGGCCCAGCGCGGCGAGTGCCCAGAGGCTCCGGAGGCTCCGTGTGCCCTCTGCGCAGTGGGGTGACGGCAGGGCACCCTGCAAACGGGCGTCACTGCCCACTCCATCAGCGCGTGACCCCTCGGCCTGGTCTTCGGGTCCTGCCTTCCAGCCTCTGCCCTGCCTGTCCTCGGGGAAGGCCAGGAAGCCACTCTGGATTGCCCGAGCTCTGCCCTCGACCACCCGGCCCGGGGCCCAGAAGGAGGGAGCAGCAGCAGCGGGGGCCCAGGTTTTTGTGGCACCCAGGTTTTATGAAGAAGGCGAACCCACAGTCCAGCCACAGGGCCCCTGTGGCCCAAGCGCACCCCACGTCCAAGATCAGGGGGCACAGGCCAGCTCGGCCCTGGAGGGCCCGCTGGACACCGGCCTCTCCCCCAGCTTGAGCCCTGAAGCCGCACCAGCCAGCGCCGCGACCGGGCTGGAGGGGTCAGCGTCTAGGGTGGTCAGTGGGGGGGAGGGGTGGCTTCCGGGACCCCACGCTGGACTCAGGTCAGGCCCGCAAGGGAAGCTTCAGAGCATCTCCATGGCAACCAGCCTTGTCCTCGTCCAGGCCCGCACACGGCACCCTCCCCTCTCTCCAGCTGGAGTCTGTTTCTTGGGGGTAGCCATGGCAACGCCTTTGTTTCCCAGCCGCCCCGCCTCCCTGGCTTCCCTCTTCAGCGGCGGCTGGGAGAGCTCCTTCTCAGTCTCCGCACGTCTGGCCGCCAGCTGACAGCGGGCCAGCCGGCGGGGGGCGGGGGGGCGGTTTTCCGGGCCCCACACCTGCCGCGGAGGCCTCACCCGCTCTCGCCCGGCACCCACAGGGCCACCCAGGCCTGCCCCTCCCCTGAGGCCCTCGCAGCGCCCAAGGGCGACCTTGCTGGGGGGTGGCCAGAGACCCCTGCGGTGGGAGGCCGGCTCTCGCTGGCTGAAGAGGAAAGGAGATGCGTCTGCGGACCGGCCTGCGGGGGAGGGGTCTGCTCTCGCTTCCCGACGCCCAGACGCCCTCCGGGAGGCCCCAGTTCCATCTTTGCAGCGCCTCGCCCGGTTCCTGGGGCGTTTGTGGGCAGAGGGGCAGTGGTTGAGCCGAGTCTCCCCCTGTTCTGAGATCGCGGACCCCGAAGTCCCAGGGCTGACGTCTGACCAGGGCCAGCCTAGCTAAGTCAGCACCCCACCGGACCAGCGCCAGCGGGGCGGAGGGGAGAAAGCTGCTCGCAAGGGAAAGCCCGGGCGTCGCCCCGGGCTCGGCGCCGAGAGCTGCCCCGCCGAGGGCGCCCGCGAGCGGGCGGGCTAAGAAGCGAGGACGGCGGGGAGCCCTGCCAGACGCTAGAGCCACGGCGGGCGCCGGGGGAGCACGACTCCGCCCGGGCCGCCCCCAGGGCGCCGGCAGCGGCGGGCGCAGTCACCGGCCCCGGCGTCCACGCCCCGGGCCACCTGACTCCTGTTTGTAAACGCGCCGCGCCCGGCCACGCCCCTTCCTCCCGCTCGCCCGCCCCTTTCGGGTCTCTATCTGCATAGCCCCGCCTTCCGATGCTAAGATTGGTTGTTTGCGCCGTCACTCTTCCGTGTGGGCGGGATTCCTGAGGGGCAGACAGTGAAGTCGCTCCGGCGACGTTATTAGCATAGTTCCGCCTCCCGGTGCGGCCCTCGGGACCGGCGCTGGTTGGTCAGGCGGCGGCTGACGCGACGGCGCCAGGCGCAGCGAGTGGCGAACGCGGGCTGTCAATCGGCGGTGCGGCCGGCTGCACTTCCGCCTCGGTGTCAGTGGGTCGCTGGCCTGCGGGGGCGGGGCGGGCCGCGCGCTCGGCGGGTGCGCGAGGCACTGGCGGTCCAGGTGAGCGAGCGGCCCGCCCGGCCCGGCCCGGCCCTGGGCACGGCGCCCGGCCTCGGGCTGGCGGGCGGGCCTGGCGGCGGCGACCGGGTCGGGCAGGGTAGGCGGGGAGCCGGAGCCCCACGCCCCCCCGGCCCGGGCCGGCCGCGGGCGCCTGCGGAGGAGCGTTGGCGCCAAGGGCCGGGGCCGCACCGCCGAGGCCCCGCGTCCCTGCCAGCTGCGCTCCGGACGGCGAGCTCTGCCCGGCGGGCCCGGGGGCAGCGCGGCCCGCCGCCGGGGGAGGCCGGCGCGGGGGCTCGGGGTGGGGCTCGGCGGCGCGCCGCGGGGCTGGGGGCGCGGCCGGAGGAAGCGCTGCGGCCCGACGCCCCGCCCCGGGGCCACCTGTGCGCACCTGGAGGGTCTGGCGCCGGCCCGACGCAGGTGTGGCCGGCCGGCCTCGGGCCTCGGGCCTCGGGCCCCTGGCCCCTCCGCGCAGTTACCTTGCAGTGGTCGGGGTTAGACTTGGAAGTGTCCTCGGGAGAGGCCCGTCCCCGGCCGCGCTGCCCCCGCGGAAGCCGTGTGCGCGCCGGCTGCGACTCGGATGGGCTCTGGAGCCAGCCGCCCCTGCCAGCCTGTTCTGGGACAGCCCGCAGTCCGGCCGTGGGCTCGCTCAGCTGGGCTCCCCAGCCCTCAGGGCCGCCCTGCCTGACAGTGGCCGCGGCCAGCCCTGGAGAGCTCTCAGCCCAAGAGCAGGGCTGGGCCCTTCCTGCCCCTGCACCTCTGCCTGAAGGGCCCAGGGAGCAGCAGGTGGAATGAGGGCCCCCCGGGGACACCCCGCCCCTGCTGCAGGTGCAGCCTCATTAGTGGCGCTTCCACGGCCAGCCCGGGCAGGGCGGCGTCACTGTGGAGAGCGCTGGCTGTACACGTTGCCTGGGTCCTGCTCACAACTGCGCCCGCCCTGGGTGGCCTGCTGGCACTGAGGCCCCAGGCCGCTGGGCGCAGGCTGAGTCCCTGACCGTGCTGTCCTCGCAGAGCCCGCGGCACTGCCCGGGGTGCAGTCTGGGAACAGAGAGGCCACTGGCACCGTCTTGGTCACTCGGGGGCATGATGGAACAGCATCATTGCCATGTCCTGTGCGTGTTTCTTTTCTTTTTTTGAAGATTTATTTATTTGTGCATACAGGAGCTGGGGTGCAGGCCAGAGGCGTGGGGGGTGAGAGGACTCCCCAGAGACAGAGCGGGGAGCAGAACAGGCGGATCCACTGAAACCCACTGCTGAGGGGCAGCGGGGAGGCGGGAGGGGTCTGCTGCGCCCTGTGGGAAGCTCCCTGGCCGGGGATGGACTCGTGCTGCAGCGGCTGCGGACAGCTCCACAGGCTGAGACTGGCCCTGCGCCCCAGAAGCCCCCCCAGCGTGTTTCTTTAGAACATTCCAGCGTGCTGGTGGCCATGCGAGGACCTGGCCCTCAGTGCGGGGGAGCTGGTAGGTTTCCTCTTGAGTCCGAGCGACTGTCTCCGCTCCTGTGAAGTCAGCCCCGGGTGGCGCTCCAGGGCGCCGCTGTCCGGTCCCTGGGCTTGGGGCTGGGGCTCGGGGCTCGGGCTCAGCCAGGAGGCCGGGGCTGCTGAGAGCTGGGCATGGGCTGGACAGCAGCCGCTGGCGTCCGGGACTGAGGTCAGCCCCGAGGAGCTGGCCCGGCTGGCCACCCGCCCGCCCCCGGAGGGGGACGCTAGGCACTGCGCAGAGCAGGCTGCCCCCAGAAGCGTGTGAGCGGCCTCCCGCCACCCTCCGCCTCTCACACAGTGGCCTCTGCGGGGAGGGGCACAGCTCACGGGCTCAGCCCTCCTTCGCGGAGTTGGCTCTTCTGGCCGGTCCCTCCCTCGGTGTCGGGGAGGCCGGCCCCGTCTCTCCTAGGGGTCTGGCGTGGCCCCGCGCCCAGCTCTGGCTGCCCCTCTCTGGCTCCCGTCGCCGCTGCGGCTTTTACCTTTCCCAGGCGTGTTTTGCTGCCGAGTCCTGGCGTGTCTGTCTCGGCGGGGCCCAGCCCGGGGCGCTGAGTGGAGGACAGCCCCCTAACACCCCCCCCCCCCCGGCCCACGGCCCTCGGGTGTGTTGCGAAGGCGGCGGCACTTCCTTCCCTTTCTTCGTGGCTGTTTGTGGGCGCTGCAGGCGCAAGCTTCCTTGGGCCTCGGGCTGGCCGTGCCCTGGGCGCGCCCGGTCCTGGGCCGCTCGGTCTGCTGTGACCACGACGCAGCTGACGCTCGGGGTCCGCGTTCGGTTGGTTAAAACAAACTGTGGGGGCTGTGCCAGGCCCGCCTTTGGGTGCTCCCTGCGGAGGGACGCGCGGGGGGGCCGAGGCGCGGCCTGGGGCGGGCGTCCTGCTCTGGCCCCCGCGGAGGGTCAGTCGGAGCCCTGTCCCGGGCCGTGGGCGCCGGGCTGGAGGGGCTGCTTCTCGCGGGTCAGCACAGCCTGACTGCACCCCGCTTTCCTGCCTCCTCGCCTCGGCCTCTCTGTCTCTTGCACGGACTCACTCGGGGCCGGCGCAGGCCCGTGCGATGAGGGGCTGACACCCACATCGGGGGGCTTCAGGCGTGCGGTGGCCACGCCCCCTGCAGACCTGGCGGAGCTGGCGCAGGCCGGCTGGCGCCTGATGGGGCCGCGTGTCCCCCGGACGGGCAGGACACTGCTCACGCAAAGGGACCTGCGTCCGGCCGCCACTCCGGCTCCTCCCTGGGCCTGGCACTCGGTCGCCTGGATGAGCGGCCCGCAGACCAGAGCCGCAGACGGGCGCACACGCCTTCGGAAGGGCGCCCATGGCGGGGCGGGGCGGCCCCTGGGCTTCTGCCACAGGGTCTTCGCGGCCACAGGGCCGGGGTGCTCCGTGTTCCCTCAGGATCCAAGGGCGCCTCTTGGGCAGTCCCCGTCAAGAATGAGGGGCCGGGGTAGGAGGCAGAGGGGCTCGCCAGCGCCCAGCACCGCCCGAACAGGGGCTGCACTTGGAGGGTTTGAGCTGGGCCGCTGCGGTGGCCGGGACCCTCACCGCTGTGCCTCCTCCCTGCTCCCTTCCCTCTGGGGCGCGGCAGTCCGCGTGGAGGTGCACCCCACGATATTGCAGCCAGTGGGCCCCTGAGTGCTGTCTCCAGGGTGGACGCCACCTGCCCGTCGAGTCGCACTACCTCAAAGTGAGCCTTCTCCGCCCAGCCGCGGGGCAGCAGCTCAGTGCCACCTGGGGCTGGGGGCCCGGGCTGAGGGCACCCCGACAGCCCCACCGGAGCCTAGACCTGTGAGTCTTTGTCTTCATTAATTTTTATTTTTTTACGGAAGGACAAACTGGGGAGCGGTGCTAGCAGGCGTCACTCAGGCAGGGCTATGGGCTTGCAGGTGGCAGGTGGGCTTGGTTTGCGTGACAGACATCAAGGGACGAAGGCCCAAGACATTTGTGACCGCCAAGGCCTTTTGGCCCAGAGCTCTGTGATGTAAGGGTGCAGGGTGAGGCCCCTGCCTTCCTCAGGAGGTGTGGTTGGAAGGGCCCTTGGTCTGGGCCCCCCTGCTCAAGGCCGGTTCAGTTCCTGGGTGAGTCCATGTCACCCCACAACCCCAGTCTCTCTCTTCCACCTTTCCTCCCTGGTCTTGGTGCCTTTGTAGGAAATCAGTTGACCGTACATATGATGGTTTTGTTCTGGAGTGTTTCTTCTCTGTCTCTTCTGTAAATATATGTCTGTCTTTATACCAGTACCACACAGTTTTGATTACTGTAGCTTTGTGGTAGGTTTGAAATTGGGAAGTGTGAAGCCTCCAGCTATGTTCTTCTTTTTCAAGTTGTTTTGGCTATTTCGGGGTTCTCTGTTACTCCATGTGAATTTTAGGAGGAATTTTTTTATTTATGAGGAATGACCTTGGAATTTGCATAGGAATTGCATTGACTGTCAGTGGCTTTGGGTAGTACATCCTAACAATGAACTTCCAATCCACAAACATGGGATGTGCCTCCCTTGTTGTCTTGATTTCTTTCAGTCGTACTTTGGAGTTTTCACTGCAGAAGTCTTTCATTCCCTTATTAAATTAACCCTTAAGTACTTTACTCCTTGTAATGCTATTGTAAATGGAATTGTTATTGTGATTTCCTTTTAGATTGTTCATTGTTATGTTAGTATTTACAGATTCTGAATTTTGTATGCTCACTTTGTAACCAGCTACTTTGCTGGATTCTTTTACTAGCTCTAACAGGTATTTTTGGTATGAAATCTTTGGAATTTTCTACATGAAAGATGATGTCATCTGCAATCAAAGAAAATTTTATTTCTTTCCTTCTGATTTGGATTCCTGTAATTTATGTTTCTAACTTAACATCTCTGGCTAGAACATCTAGTGTTAATGTTGAATAGAATTAGCAAAAGCAGGTATCCTTACCTTGTTCCTGATCTGAGAGGAAAAGCTTCCAGTCTTTACCATTGACTATGATATTCTCTGACGGTTCTTCATATATCACTTTTATTATATCAAGGTATTTTATTGCTAATTTTTTGCTGCCTCTCCCTGTGGGAGTGAGCTAGGAATTTCTTTTCTTAAATGAGTCGTTTTTTTTTTTTTAAAGATTTATTTATTTATGCATACAAGCTGGGGTACAGGCCAGAGGCGTGGGGCGGCGAGAGGGTTCACCAGAGACAGAGTGGGGAGCAGAACAGGCAGATCAGAAATACACTGCTGAGGGGAGCAGCGGGCGAGGCAGGAGAGGTCTGCCGCGCCATGTGGGATTCTCCCCGGCCGGGCGTCGAACTCGCGTCGCTGCTGCCGACAGCTCCACAGCGCTGCGCTTAACTGCTGCGCCACCCGCAAGGCCCTGAGCTAGGAATCTTTTAACTTCACACTGTTAGAGGAGAAGCTTCCTCTGAATTGGAGTGGTTTGGGGTCCTGGTGAAGAATCATGAGAAAACAGAAAGTCCCCACTTCCATTTCCTATTTCAACATATTTTAATCATGAGACCCTGTTGAATTTTGTCAAATTTTTCTGTACCCGTTGAGATGATCCCTTCCTCCCCTTTTATTTTATTACTGTGGTATGAATTATATCAGTCGACATTCTGTCAATCCATCCTTGCTTTCCAGGAATAAATCACACTTGGTCATGGTATCCGACGTTTTTACTGTTGTCAAATGTGTTGGATTTGCTGGCATTTTGTTGAGAATTTTACATCTGGCTTCAGAAGAGATATTACTCCGGCCTTCTTTTGCTGTGTCTTTGGCTTTGGTGTGAGGATCATGCTGCCCTCACAGAATGAGCTCGGTAGTGTTCTCTCTTTTTCATTTTTTGGGGAAAATATGAAGATAATTTTTTTTTCCTTACTGTTTGGTAGAATTCACCAGGGAAGTTATCATGTTCAGGTGTTTTTCTTTGTGATGAGTAACTTGCCTACTGATTTGATTTCTTGTTGTTTGGCCTTTCATATTTTCCATTTCTTTATGATTTAGTCTTGGTAGATTTTGTGTCTCTAGGACCTTGTCCATGTCATCAAGGCTATCCAATTTGTTGGTGTGCATTTGTTCATAGCACTGTCCTCTACTTTCTAGATTTTAAAAAAAAAAGATTTCTGTAGGCCTCCCTGGTGGCGCAGTGGGTTGGGCGCTGCACTGTGGAGCCGGCGGCAGTGGCGACGTGAGTTTGACGCCCGGCCACAGAGATTCCCACATGATGCTGCAGACCTCTCCTGCCTCGCCTGCTGCTCCCCTCAGCAGTGTGTTTCTGTCAATCTGCCTTTTCTGCTCCCCGCTCTGTCTCTGGTGAACCCTCTTGCCACTCCATGCCTCTGGCCTCTGCCCTAGCTTGTATGCAAAAATGAAATAAATCTTTAAAAAAAATTATTTATACATACAAGAACTGGGGTGTAGGCCAGAGGTGTGGGGGGTGAGAGGATTCACTAGAGACAGAGTCGGGAGCAGAACAGGGAGATCAACTGAAGCACACTGCTGAGGGGAGCAGCGGGGAGACAGGAGAGGTCTGCTGCGCCATGTGGGAATCTCCCTGGCGGGGATCAAACTCAGGCTGCAGTGGCTCAGAGAGCTTCATAGTGCTGAGACTTAACCCATTGTGCCACCAGGGAGGCCCCTGCTCCTTTCTAGATTTGTGAAATTGGTAGTAATGTCCCCACTTCCATTTCCTATTTCAATCCATCTAACTAAAGGTTAGTCAATTTTGTTGATCTTTTCAAAGAACCAACTTTTGGTTTCATTGAACTTTCTCTATTCCCTAGTTTTCTCTGCTCTGTCTTTTACAATTTCCTTCTTTCTTCTAGCTGTGGCATTTGTTCTTTTCTCTTTGTCAAGTTGTAAAGTTAGGTTGTTGATTTGAGAGCTTTCTTGTTTTATTGAGTGTGGTAAATTTCCCTTCTGCTGCCTTTACTGTATTTTGTATGTTTGAGTATGCTGTTTTCATATTCATTCATTTCTCAAGTGTTTTCTAATTTCCCTCTGATTTCTTGTTTGATTCATTAATTGTTTAAGAGAATGTTATTTAATTTGCAAAAATTTGTGGTATTTCCAGCTTTGCTTGTGTTTCTGCATTCAAACTTCACTTTCGTCTATTTAGTGGAGATGTTTTTATCCTCTCTCTATTTCAGTCTGTTGAGAGCTCATCTGTGGCCCCACCTGTAGTCCAGCTTGGACAGTGACCTCTGTGCAGAGCAGCGCGCGCTGTTGGGTGGGGTGTTCTGTGCTTGTCTCTTAGTGCTTGGTGTCTTGTGGTGTTCAGGGCCTCTGCTTACTAACATCTGCCCGGCTGTTGCTTGCTAATGCAATTTTATGTTATTAATTCATACTCTTTTGAACAATTAAATTCACAAATGCTAGTTAATTGTAAAAGTAGGTTTAGGCTTTTCCTGTCATCATGTGCTTTTCTTACCCTGTGCAGTTGTGTCGTCATGCCTGTTTTTAGAGAGAAGAGAAATACCCCCCCAGGTATTTTGAAGAAAGCCCCGTACATTCCTGACTTCACCCCTGTCCCATGTGGCTCTCCAGCAGAAGGCCTTTTCGAAAATGCTATTATGACACCAACGCCTTTTTTTCAAAGTGACTTTTTTGAGGCATAGTTGACATTCAGTAAAGGGCACCTCCAGCGACACTGAGATTTGATGCGCGTCCACTCGTCACACCACAGCCTCGGCGAGGCGGAGAAGCTCCCACCTCCCTTTCTGTTTTGTGCCTGACTTGAGGAAGCTGGTTTGGCTGCCCTGCGCCGGCCCCTGCCCCTGCCTCCGTGGGCGGGAGGCGGCGACTGGGGCTTTCCTCTGCCGCCAGCTTCCAAACACGTGCTAGCGGTGCCAGTCGTGTGCCAGCCTCCCGGTGGCCGGGGGCGGGCCGAGGGCGCGGGCGCAGTGGGCGCGCTGGGGGCGCGTCCCAGTGGCTCCCCGGGAAGGCAGTGCTGTCTGCGTCCGGCTCCGGCCAGGCTGCGGGGCTTGTCCTGTGGGAGGGGTTAGGAGCGCCGGCGCCGCCTCTAGCCGGTGAAGGCAGGTCTGCCCCTGCGCGGCTCGGGTGGATGTTTCCAGAAGCTTGACGGTGTCCGGTGTCCCGGGCCGGTGGGGAGGGCAGGGAGAGGGCGTCAGGCCGCTCGGGATGGTCTGTGCTGCGCGGCTCGCTCCAGAGCCTGCACCGGGACAGAGGGCGCGGCGGCCGCCCTGCGCGGACTGCGCTTTCCCGGCGTCTCCCTCTCACCTCCGCGCGGGGCCGCGCCACGCGTGGAACGTGAGCGGCGTCGCCGAGGCCGAGTTGTTCGCGCCGCGCGGGCTGCTGCGGCGCCGGGTGGGCGGGTGGGGCCCCCTGGGTCCGCGCGGCTCCCCGCCCGGCCGACGCTGCTTTTCCGGGCTCCGCGCGGCCCTGGCGCTCGTGTCACGCCCCGCGGCCGCCACCCCCGCTGGCCGCCACCCAATGGTCAGGCCACGGCCCGCTCAGGGCCCTCTCCCCAGCTCCAGGCCGCGGACCGAGCCCGCTGCCCATGTGACCGCGCCCTGGACGGCGGCCGCGCGAGGCTGCAGCATGGACGGCGACGAGGAGTTCTTCGATGCCCTGTCGGGTGAGTGGGCGCGAGGGGCCGGCGCCCGCAGACCCCGGCCCCCTTCCCTGCGGCCGCGCTGCGCTGGCCGGCCCCACCCTCTGCCCCCGAGCCTGAGGCCGGCCCGGGAGGCGGCCCGATGCCGAGGAGTCCTCCCCCGCCCCCGCCCCGCCCCCCCCCCTGCCGGCCTGCGGCCTGCGGGAACGCCCCCGCTTGTGTCTGCAGGACTCGCCTCTGGTCACTCTCCTGATGGGTTTTCAGAGGAGACCCCGAGAGTCCCCGGGGTCATTCACGAGGACCCCAGCAGAAGCAACCGGATTGGAAAGGTTGGGGAGCCGCCCCCTCAGGAGAACGGACTGCAGAAGCACAGGTGCGTGGGCCTTCCCGGGAGCTCACCCCCTTTCCCCGCATCTGCTGGCCCCGCGGCCTGGCACCCCTCAAGGGCCCTCCTGGGGCCTCTCCGCTTTTGCCCCAGCCCCGGGCTGACCGTTGGCCCGCGCCAGGCCCATGTGCAGCAACAGGCTTCAGGGGCAGCCGAGCCCCGCAGGGCACAGGCGCCGGCTGGGAAGGCCGCGCTTTTCACCCCCGCTCGCCGCCCCCGACGCCCCCGGCCTGCCAGCGCCCTGCGCCCCCGAGCCCCGGCCCTGTCAGGGGCTGGGAAGTGTGGGGCGCAAGTGCTCCCTGTGGCCCGTGGGGGAGCTGGCCGGGCCGCCTCCTGAGGAGGTCTCTGCCTGCACGAGCACCCCGTATCCCCCACCTGCCCTTTAAACCGAGGCCCTTGTCTGCGGCTCCTCCTGCCCCCGCCACCCCCGCGCTGTCGCGTGCCGGGTGTGCGTCTGCCTTGAGCGCCCCCCCAGGTGCTGGGCACCCCTGGGGAGAACAGGTCTCCTGCTGCCCCCCCAGAGTAAACGACGCCCCACCCAGCTGCCCCGTGTGCCGTGGGGTTGGGGGTGGGGGGCGAGCCACCACCACTCGGGGCTGGCGTCGCGGGGGTAGTCCTGCCGCTCTGGGCCGTGGCCGCGTCCCGCGTGGGGCCCCCAGAATGTCCCCTGGAGCCTCTCCTTGGAGTCTGCTCCCTGAGCTGTCCGGATGCGGAGCAGAGGCTGCTGCTGGCGTGCACAGGAGAGGCGCCCGGCCGCCTGGCTCACCGCCCCCGCCCCGCCCCGCCCCCAGGACGGCGCTGCCGGCCCCCATGTTCTCCAGGAGCGACTTCAGCATGTGGAGCATCCTGAAGAAGTGCATCGGCCTGGTGCGTGCGCAGCCGCCGCGGCCCCGCCCGCGGCCCCGCCCAGCCTCCCCGCTCACTCGCGCCGACGGAGCCCCGCAGCTGGGCAGGGGAGGCCCCGGGGCGCCCTGGCTCTCCACCCGCACCCCCGCTGTGGTCCCGCGCCCTGCTGCCCTGTCCTGCCCTCCGGGCTCAGGGCGCCTCTGGAGGGCTCGGCCCCAGGGACCCCGGAGTCCTTTGTTCTGTCTAGATGTTTAGAGCTTATTTTTTGAAGGTTCTTTTGTCTTAAAAGTTTAAGTCCACATTCCCATTTCTCCAAGGAGGTGGGTTTTGCGGACTCAGCCTCCTGACCCCGCCCCGGACGCAGGGCTGAGGGCCAGCTGGTGCACCGCCTCCCTCCTGCCCCTGCCCGCTTGCCCCGTCTGCGGCCCGGAGCGCCCGGTGGCTGGGGTCGCCGCTGTGCGCCTCCAAGGCTGTGCGTCCAGGTTCCAGCCCGCCAGGGCCCTGGGAGCTGTCTGCCTCCGCGGGCCTCTGGGCCCCACCCCAGGGCGCTCGTCCCTTGGCCTCCCTGGCTCTCTGCCGCACAGCACTGGGAGCTGAGGGCCTGCGGGCAGAGCCTCGGGGGGCCTTGCTGTGGGGGTCACCCCGGCCATCTGGAGTAAGGGGTGCTGGTGCTGGGCTCAGAGATGCGGGGCGCTGCTCTGTGGGCCGGGCTCTGAGTGGCCCGAAGCACACGCGCCCCCAGGGAGCCGTGGCCCGAGGGGTGCTGGGCTGGCTCTGGGGTGACCGGCGGCGTGTCCGGCCAGGAGCTGTCCAAGATCACCATGCCCATCGCCTTCAACGAGCCCCTGAGCTTCCTGCAGCGCATCACCGAGTACATGGAGCACGTGCACCTGCTCCGCAGGGCGTCCCGCCAGGCGCAGCCCCTGGAGCGCATGCAGGTGGGCCGCGCGGGCCAGGGCGCATGTGCAGGCGTGTGGCGGACAGCCCGAGCCACGCGGGGTGGGAGCCGCGGCGCCTGCCCCGGGCCTCGGGAAGCACGGCTGTCGCCTGGGCGGGGCCCCGGGAAGGGGGCGTCGCCGAGGGCAGCGGCAGGAGCTGACCCGCCCCCTCGGCTCTTTGCAGTCTGTGGCCGCCTTCGCCGTGTCGGCCGTGGCTTCCCAGTGGGAGAGGACCGGCAAGCCCTTCAACCCGCTGCTGGGGGAGACGTACGAGCTGATCAGGTACAGCGGACAGCGGGCCGCGGTGGGCCCCAGCCGGCCGGTGCTGAGCCCAGACCCACGACCCCCGGCGCTTCCCTTCCCGGCAGGCACTGTGCCGGTCGCCGCGCCCCGGTCTCCGGCTCCTGGGCCCGGCTCACGCGGCCCGGCCAGCCGGCGGGGAGCACGCGGGCCGCAGCAGTGGTCTCCCCGCGGTCGCCCGGGCGTCTGCGACAGTGTTTGCTCTCACTCGCGAGAGCACGGCCGTGGGCACGGAGAGGTGGGGAAGCAGGGAGGGGTGTCGGGCGCGCAGGAAGGCGCCTCCCTGGCGGGCTCTTCCCAGCGGGGGCGCGTGCGCAGGCCCCGCCCGGCCGGCGGCCCCGGCTCCCCCGCGCCCCGCGGCGCACCGGGGGCCGGGGCTCGGCCGCGAGGACACGCGAGGCTGGGGCGTGGGCTGCCCGCACCGGCTTGCGCGCTGAGGGAGACGTGGGAGGCGGGCTCCCGGCGTTTCGGGCGGTTCCAGGGGCCTTCTGGAGGACAGAGGGCTTTCTGGGGGCAGAGCCGAAGATGGGGTTTGGGGTATGGTCGCCCCCGGGCGAGGGGCCTTGGGGGTCGGCACTGGGTTCAGACCCCTTCATGGGTGGTCCTCGGTGGGGGCCTCAGACCTGGCTGGAAGCAGCATCGTCGCCCTGCCGTCCCTGCGTGTGGGCGCTGTCCCTGCGGTGCTGCCCGGGGCCTGTGCAGGGGGCACGTGGTCCTCAGGACCCGGGCGGGGAGGGGCCGGCGTGGTGGGACTGGCAGGCCCGGCGCCCGCCAGCCGGGCCGCTGTTGCTGTCCCTCGCGGACTTGATGGGGCTTGCGCTGACCGCACAGGCTGGGGGGAGGGGCGCCCCTCCCAGGCCCCCAGCCTCCTCTCCGCGCAGACCCGGAGCAGCTAAGAATAGCACCCCCTTCCAAGACAAGTGTTCATTTTGCAAATTACATACCTCACAGGCAACCTTTTAAAATCTGATTTTTTTACTTTCCTTCCTCTGGAACGATGGGAAATTCTGATTCCAGTTAAGTTAGTAATTATGTGGTTTAGCTTTTATAATTTTTAATGACTACAACTGGAGGTGTATTCACGGTTCCGGAACAATTAAAAACTGACATTTTTATTGAAGAGGAGAGTGTGCTAAACCCGCTTCCTGGCGAGGAGCGCCTTGGGCTGGCACGCGGCCTCCCCAGCGAGCTGGCCGGGGGCTGGCCGGGGGCGGGGGGCGGTGGTGTGGGGGCGTGGGGGTCCTCGGTGGGGTCGGCGGCCGGGTGGCAGGATGTGGCAGCAAGGGGTCCCGCCCAGACTGGGGGTTCGGGCCCACGGAGCCACCGAGTCCCCGGAAGGGACATTGAGCCGCTTCCTGGGGCTTTGTCACAAATGCGACTTTCTCTCCATGCCCCCAGGGAGGACCTGGGGTTCAGGTTCATCTCGGAGCAGGTCAGCCACCACCCGCCCGTCAGCGCCTTCTACTCCGAGGGCCTCAACCAAGACTTCCTGCTGCACGGCTCCATCTACCCCAAGCTCAAGTTCTGGGGCAAGAGCGTGGAGGCCGAGCCGCGCGGCACCATCACCCTGGAGCTGCTCCAGTGAGCCCCGCCCCTCCCCGCAGAGCCCCAGCGCCGCGGGCAGTGGCCGGCTGCGGCCCTCAGGCCTCCCCTCCCCTTCGCCCTGTGCACAGCGGTCACTGTCGAGTCCTCTTGCTGCGTCGCCACCGCCCAGCGCGCCGCCGCCGCGTGGGGCTGGGGTCCCGGCCTGCCCAGGCTCCACTTCAGCTCGGTCGGGTGGGGTGTGGGCCCAGCCCCCCCAGGCGGCTGCAGGGGCCCTCCCTGCACACCCTGCCGCCCCCTGGCCTGGCCTTCTCCCCCCCGCCCGCCGCGTGGCCCGACAAGCCCACCGTCGGAGTAGAAAGCGCTGTCGCTGCTGGGGGCGGCAGGGAGAGGGGCTCAGACCGTCCAGGAGACGCTGCCCACTCCGGGCCTCTGATCGCTGTGTCCGCCGCAGACACGGGGAAGCCTACACCTGGACCAACCCCACCTGCTGCGTCCACAACGTGATCATCGGGAAGCTGTGGATCGAGCAGTACGGGACGGTGGAGATTGTCAACCACAGGTGGCCAGTCTGCGGGCGCTCGCGGCCCCGCCCGCCCCGCCCACCCCGGCCCCACCCCCGCCCCGCCCACCCGGCCCCAGCGCTCGCAGCCCTGCCCCCGCCCCGCCCCAGCGCTCGCGGCCCCGCCCCCCAAGCGCTCGCAGCCCCGCCCCTGCCCCGCCCTCCCCGCCAGAGCCAGAGCCGAGCCCCGTGGGTGCTGCTGGTTGGGAAGGTCTGGTGCAGGGCAGCGTGGCCACAGGTCCGTGCCGTGCTCGGGGCGGCCGCTCTGCCCGGCGGGTGCCTCCCGCGGCTGCCCCTGGCGCTCTCCCCGCAGGACGGGGGACAAGTGCGTGCTCCACTTCCGGCCGTGTGGCCTGTTCGGGAAGGAGCTGCACAAGGTGGACGGCCACATCCAGGACAGGAAGTGAGTCCCTGGGCGGCACGCCGGGGGCCGCTCCCCGCGGGAGGGTGGGCCAGCCCCGGGGCGCTTGCAAGGAGGCTGAGCGCCCGCCCCGCCCCGGGCAAGAGGCGGCCCGTCCGGCGGGGAGGTGCTGCCCGCTGACCACCACGCGCAGCGTCCGCCCGGCTCAGCCTCCCGGCCGCCCCCACGCCCGCCATGGCAGGACCCGTGCCTCCCGCACCGTCCGAGTGGGCCCGAGAGCCGGCAGGCCGGGGTGGGCTGGCGCCCGCAGCTGACGGCCACTTCTGGGGCTGGGCGGGGCGCCGCAGCAGCCACGGAGGGTGCCGGGAGACGGGCGGGTGCAGCCCGCTCGACGCTGCCCGCTGCCCTCAGCCCTCCCTCCCGCTCGCCCGGCCGTGCTGCTCCCCCTCGTGTTCCGGGGCTGCTGCTCCCTGCTGTGCTGCTCTCCTGCCTGGGCCCCGCTTGCAGCGTCCGGGGTGAGCGGCGGCCCGTGGAGCCTTCCGCCTGGCGCGCAGCGAGCCCTGAGGGCTAGAGGACGCCCGCGCCTGTCCCCAAGGGGCTGCGGTGGACGGTGGCCTGGGCGTGGGCGTGCTGACCTGCTGGCGACCCCGGCCCCAGCAGGAAGAAGCTCTCCGTGATCTACGGCAAGTGGACAGAGTGCCTGTGGAGCGTCGACGCGGCTGCCCACGCGGCCTTCAGGAGGCAGGAGCGGCGGGGGGGCCCCCCCGAGAGGGCGCGGCCGGTGAGGCTGGGCCCTGGCTCCCGACACGCGCGCTGGACCCCGCGTCCGAGTCCCATCTCCCGCTCCTCCTCTGCTTGAAGGCCAGAGGCCAAGTGAGCGCCCACTGGCGCCAGCCTGGCTGCACGTCCAGGGGCTCTGGCGTGAGGGCGTCGGCCACGTCCGCCGCGCTGCGTCTCACCGGCTCATCCCCCACCGCGCGCCCGCCCAGGGCCGGCCGGAGCTGACGGGCCCGGTGCCCAGCCTGCCCGTGCTCCGTGCGGCCACCAGCCTGAGCACGCGGGTCTGTGCGCTGCGCGCGTCCTGTGTTTGGGCGGGACCCCGTCGGGGCGGCAGGCAGGGGCTTCTGTCGGGCGCGCTCCTCGGGCCCGGCACTGCCGAGGAGGGCGTTGGCGCAGCCGGCCAGCCGCCGTCTCTCGGGGACCACGCCAGGGAGCCCCCAGAGAGACTGACGGTCCTGGAAGCAGGCCGGCCTACCCGAGGGACTGGACAGACCCGGCGCGTGTGGGGCGCCGAATCCAGGGTCACTGGCTGCCAGCGGCACCCGGGCTGAGGGGTCCTGTGTTTCAGGACGGCGGCCCCCAGAAGGTTGAGGGCGACGTGGTGGACGCCGTGCCTGAGGCCCAGGGGAACGTGCAGGTCGTCCCCGGCAGCAAGCTGCTCTGGAGGGTCAACACCCGGCCCCCCAACTCTGCCCAGGTCTGTGTGCCCCAGCCCTGGCTGGCCCTGCCCCGCCGGTGCCCCTCCCTCCCTGCCGTTCGACTGGGCCCAGTGGCGGGGGCAGAGCTGGGCGCTGGGGCGGCCCCGGGCCGGGATGAGGCGGCGAGGTCCTGGGTCTGACCGGGTGGGTCAGGCCGCAGGACCACAGCGGAGCGCCGTGCTGGAGAGCCCCTGCGGCGGCTCGGGGCTGTGGGCGGGGAGCGTGGCAGAGCGGGTGGGTGGGGCTCCGCGGGCGCCCCCGTGGCCTGGGACCCCAGCGGTTGGCGGGGGCCGTCTGCCCTGCTCGGGGGCGTCCGTGCTCCCAGCCGATCCCCAGCATGTTGGGGACGGCGCCCACAGGTGCCAGTGGGGGGGGTCGCAGGAGGCTCTGGGGGGCACGGTGGGGACGGTTGTGGACCCGCCCGCCTGTCCGCAGATGTACAACTTCACCAGCTTCGCCGTCAGCCTCAACGAGCTGGAGACCAGCATGGAGAAGACCCTAGCCCCCACAGACTGCCGCCTGCGCCCCGACATCCGGGGCATGGAGAACGGCGACATGGGTAGGCACCCCGAGGGAGCTGTGGGCACGCGGTGGGCACCCTGCCGCTTGGGCGGGGGCGTGCCCGAGGGCGGCTCCCTGCTCTGGCCCAGGTCCCGCTGGGGGGCGGAGTGGGGAGGGTGGGGGACCCTGTCCCCCAGGATGAGTGGGCGTGTGGGGCGGCTGCCCGCTGGCCCAAGGTCAGCGTGGACGCGCCCGGGCCCGGTGTGGGCTCTGCCTGGTGGGCTGTCCCGCTGCTGGCCTCAGCCGTGCGCTTGCCCCAGACCTGGCCAGCCAGGAGAAGGAGCGGCTGGAGGAGAAGCAGAGGGAGGCCCGACGGGAGCGTGCCAAGGAGGACGCCGAGTGGCAGACGAGGTAGGCCCCAGCGGGCAGCGGCTGCGGGACGGGGCTGTGGGCACTGGCCGCTGCCCCCGCGTCGCCCTGCCCCAGCACACGGGCCACATCCCCCCAGAAGAGGGTGCCCCTGGAGCACTCTCCTTGTGGCCCCAAGAGCGAGCGTGTGGGGCCGCTGCTGCGCCCGCCCCGCCCGCCCCAGCGCCCAGGCCGGCCGACCGGGCAGGAGGGCCCGGGCACGCGTGTGGGCGAGGCGGCTTGTGCGGAGATGGCCTCGACCGGTGGTTGTGCGTGTTGTTCGAGCCCTGGGGTTCCAGGGGCTCGTGGGGTTCAGACCACGAAATGCCGTGAAGCTCGAGCGCAGTTCAGTCGGGTTTAGTCTCCGGGGCCCTGGTGCTCCCGGCCACGTCAGCGTTTTCCCGCCCGGCTGCTCACAGCGCCTGTCCTGCGGCCTCAGGCCACGGAGCCGCCGGGGGTCGCGCTGTGCCGGCTGGGAGCTTTCCTTGTCGGGGCCTAAGCAGCGAAGCCGCAGCTGCACGGGGGACAGGCGCATCCTGGAGGCCGCTCCGGGCCGAGGCCGCCGCCCCCAGTGGCCAGCCGGGCGCGGCCAGCTGAGCGCATGGGCAGCCCCGTGGTGCCGGGCGGCCAGCGTCGACCCCTTTCTGCTCCTCAGGTGGTTCCGCCCCGGCAGCAACCCCTACACCGGGGCCCCCGACTGGCTGTATGCGGGGGGCTACTTTGAGCGGGACTTCTCGGGCTGCCCCGACATTTACTGAGGCCCCTCGACTGGTCCCTGGACCCGAGAGGCTGGGCCCGCGGCCGATGGCGGGGCTGCCCCGTGCCCGCGGGCCTCGCTCTGACTGGCTCCTGTCGCCAAACGTCTCGCTGCTGTTGCCGTCTTCCTGAGCTTCACCGGGGACCGCTGAGGTTTGAAAGGGAAGCGCTTTGCCAGCCCCTCCGTGGGGCGGGCTGCTTGGCCCCAGCCCCCTGACTGCCCCCGAGGGTCGCCAGGCAGGGCGAGGTGGGGGCGGGGCTTTCACTCCATAGCGTGGAAACGGGGGTCTTGAAAAAAATCCTGCGAGAGTCTCCTTGAGGCGCGGGGGTCCTTTCTGAATGGCGGGAGACAGATGGAGTGAAATGAAAAGATTCTGTATTTTTACCAGTCCTCAATAATGTAAAGATCACTTTTAAGATATTTAAGTCAGAGCTACTTGGATAGTATTTTGCCGAAGAGCAAGATCTGCGCTCCCCACGTCTGCTGTCCCAGGGACACCTCCCTGAGGTGGAGCGCTGAGGGCTGACGGGAAGCCCCCGACTGCCCTAGGGGAGCCCCTCCTCAGCCGCCTGTGCCCCTCCAGTCTCCGGGGCGTCCCCGGCCTGCAGGCCAAGCCCACGTGTCTTAAAACGTTTTGCCCGTAGCGCAGCCATGGGGTGCTAGCTCCCCGCATGCATGTGTCCAGCAGAAGCCGCCTGTCCTGCGCACCGGCTCTGCGGAGCCATCGAGGTGCCCAGCCGGAAGTGGGGCCTGTCTCAGCCACAGCTCTAGCAAGTGACTGTGTTCTCTCTGTAGAACGTCAGCACCACGGACCCCGGCGAGCTCTGCAAACTGCAGACAATCCGCTGTGTGCACAGGCACTGCACGCACACGCACGCACACGCGCGCGCACGCACACAGCATGCTGGGTGAGCGGCGGGTCTCTGTGACAGGTGCTGGCCCTGTGTGTCTGGGCTGCAAAATCACATTTGTAATTAAAACACATTGAGAAGTCAACCCTCATTTTGAAAGCTTTTGTCACACTGGAAACCAGTAGCTGGGGCTGGGATCAAGTCCGAGGCTCTGCAGTCAGCGTGGGAGCAGAGGCGCCCTCCGGAGCCAGCGGTGGTGCGGCCGCTGGGCCAGAGCCTGTGCCCCAGGAAGGTGGCAGGCGGCCACGCCGAGGACAGCAGAGAGGACCGTGTTGCGCCAGAGCAGGCTTGAAACCGAAACCTCGCCTCGGCAGGAGACAGCAGTCACGGGGGCCTCTCACCTGCTGCCCCCCAACAGGCTGGCTCTGGCTGTGGCTCCTCAGAACCCAGGACTTCCCCTTTTATACTTAGTGCCTGGGTCATAGAAAGGGCCAATCAGGTTCGAGCCATAAGCTGATTGGTGCTAAATGGTCCAATCAGACTTGTCGGTGGGGTACCCTGAAAGAGGATCTAAGCAGGGTGGAAGGGTTTGAGGGGGCTCCATTCCTGGCCTCCAAAGAAAGACAAGGGACCAATAGCCGGCCTCAAAAAAAAGAAGAGAAGCTGAAGACCTTTGCGGAGACCAGGGCGCTGGGCCTCTGGCCCTGTCTGACGCTGCCTGAAAGTAGCACCCGAGGCCCCGACCTGGTTTCTCAAGAGCTGTTTGTTGTTGGTGTGGACCAACAACTCGCAGGGAGCCGTTAACACTTGGTCTTTCTGCACTGCCTCCTGGTGACCAGTGGCGACTGCCCCTACTGGCCAGTACTGCCCAGCCCTGTTGGCAGATGCCTAGTACTTTCCTTACATCTGAACACCGGATGCTCTGGGTGAGGTGGCGGCTGCGGCTGCAGTGAGCTCTTTGTCTCCCTGTTTGTAAAATAAATCCTGTGGTGGTGGTTCTGGAGCTTGTGGTCTCTTGCAGTTGTGCGCGCGGGTGAGACCCACAGACAGTGACCTGTCCTCCGCTGGACACTGTCCTTGGGTGCTGTCACTCCCTGCTGTGCAGCCTCAGCCGCAGCCTAGGTTTGGCTTCTTGGCTCTGCAGTAGCCCTGTTTCAGCCTCATAACTGCGTCTCGGTGCCTCCAAGAATTTGCCCACAGGGTTTGCATTTCTGCTCCCTGCCCAAGGTCAGGGGTCAGGGGCTGTCCCATGCAGCGGCCACACCTGCTCTAGAAGTCCCGGGGACAACATGTCGCTTTTGCAAAGTTGCCTTGATTTTGACTGACAGCACTGACACTTCTGATTCTGCAGGACTGACTCAGGAGCCCCCCTTTGGCCACGTCCCTGCGGGCGGCCTCAATGGGAGTTTCTCCCGACTGAAAACTGGCCCACAAGAGGGCCAGGAGCTCGCGCGCCACTGCCAGCGTTGGCGGCCTTGGGGCAAGGCCCGGTGCCTTTGGGTGCTGCCGTCGGACAGGAAGCCCTCTGGGGACACGGCGGCGCGTGCCCGGCCGGGTGGTGGCGTTGAACTGCTGCAGGCATCAGGGCTGCGGTGTGCGCGGTGGGGCGGTGGGGCGGCTCCTGCGTGGGCACTGCACGGGCTGTGGCTCTGGGTCACGAGGAAGCAGCGGAGACCGGCCCTGGGCCCTCGTGGGCACCCCAGCATTTTGCCTGTCCAGGCAGCCCCCCTAAACAGAACCCTCCAAAATACTGCCTGCCCCCAGAAGGGGTGGCGGGCAGGACCAGAATGGGCCCCGCTGCTTTCCAGACATGGGCGCCCGGGGGGACCCCGCCCGGAGGGGACACAGGCTGGGCGGGCGGCGGGCGCCCTCTCGTGAAGGAAATGTGCTCCTGCCCTGGGGCGACCGGGATGGCCACAGTAGCGGACGGCGCGTCTCCTAGGGTGGCCAGGACACAGCAGGAAGACGGCCTCAGCAGGCGGCCGGGGGCGGTGAGCGAGAGCCGCACGAAGAGGGGCCCGTGGCGGCGCCAGGGGATGGTGCTGGCGGTGGGGGCAGGTGGGGTGCAGGGAGGGGACAGGCCGCCCGCGCAGGTCCCGGCGATGCCAGCCCTGGAGCAGCAGGGCTGTGGGGGCCGCAGGGGTCGGGGTGGCGAGAGCTCGGGGGACTGCAGAGCGGGGCGCACGGGCCCCCCCCCGACGCTGGCGGCGGGGTCTGCCTGCTGTCACGGCCCTGGACTCAGGTCCCCGGGAGCCTGCACCCCCAGCCAAGGCCTGGACCGGGGACTGTTGCCCCTTTCGGTCCTCGCTGGCTCTCAGTGTGGCAGCAGCTGCTCGCCGGTGCCTGGAGCGGCCTGCGGGAGCCGGGGGTGGGGGGGCAAAGGGACCGCATGCTTCATGGCTGATCACTGCTCTGGTCACCAAGGGGCAGACGGGGCAGTCACTGTGGGCACACCTGACCCTCTGTTCGCTGCCCCCCCGCTCAGGTGAAGTGACCAGGGAATTTAAAGGGCTAGTGCTCTCCCCCTTGTCACTTCTCTTTTCCCTTGTGACAATCAGGCATTAAAGGCTCGTATGTAAGAGGGAAATTAGAGAGTGACCACATGCCCAAGGAAGGGCTCGGGAAACTTTTCTTTTTTAACATTTATTTTTGAGTACAAGCTGGGGTGCAAGCCAAAGGCGTGGGGCGGCGAGAGGGTTCACCAGAGACAGAGCGGGGAGCAGAACAGGCAGATCAGAAACACACTGCTGAGAGGAGCAGCGGGCGAGGCAGGAGAGGTCTGCCGCGCCATGTGGGAATCTCCCCGGCTGGGCATCAGCTCCACAGTGCAGCGCTTAAGTCGCACCACCAGGAAGGCCCTCAAGAAACCTCTTGAGAAGACAGTGAGTTTACAACACCTCAGGCTGATTCTTGGCACAGAAGCAGCCGGCAACAATGAAAAGCCCAATAATAATGAAAAAACAACCTCTGGCAATCTCTGGGGCAGAGGGAGAGTCTGATTTCCCTTGTTAGATTTGAATTCCATTGTTCAATAAAAGTCCACGAGGCATACAAAGGAATGGGAGAGCAGTAAAGAAAAAATAAAGATAGGGCCTCCCTGGTGGCGCAGCGGTTGGGCGCTGCGCTGTGGAGCTGTCGGCAGCGGCGACGTGAGTTTGACGCCCGGCCGGGGAGATTCCCACATGGCGCGGCAGACCTCTCCTGCCTCCTCGCCGCTCCCCTCAGCAGTGTGTTTCCATCGATCTGCCTGTTCTGCCCCCCACACTGTCTCTGGTGGACCCTCTTGCCGCCCCAAGCCTGTACCCCAGCTTGTATGCATGAATAAATAAATCTTTTTTTTTTTTTTTTTAAAAAGAGAGAAACTCCAAAAAGCCCTCATGGCAGCTCCTCTAGCCATAGGCTATGAAGCAGTTGCCTCACAGGGGCTCAGAGGGCTACGGAAGGTGTGGGAAAAGTCAAGAAAACATGTAGTAATAAAGAGACAGAAAACCTAAAAGGAAGTGAATAAGAAATTCTGCAGCTGAAAAATACAATTAAATGAAAAATTCACTAACAGGCTCGAAGCAGATCTAAGCAGGCGAAGGAAGAATCGGTGAACCAGGGCCTCCCTGGTGGCGCAGTTGTTAAGCGCTGCGCTGTGGAGCTGTCAACAGCAGCGACGCGAGTTCGACGCCCGGCCGGGGAGAGTCCCACATGGCGCGGCAGACCTCTCCTGCCTCGCCCGCTGCTCCCCTCAGCAGTGTGTTTCTGATCTGCCTGTTCTGCTCCCTGCTCTGTCTCTGGTGAACCCTCTCGCCGCCCCACGCCTCTGGCCTGTACCCCAGCTTGTATGTATAAATAAATCAATCTTTAAAAAAAGACCCAGGTTCTTTCTTTAAAAAAAAAAAAAAAAATCGGTGAACCGGAAGACAGGCCCGGAAGACAGGCCCGTGGGACAGTGTCTGCGGAACAGACAGAAAAGCGAACGGAGTCAGGAACCACAGGGCTCCCCGACAGGCCAGCTGTGCACCCGGGAGCCCCAAGGCAGAGAGAGAGAGGAGCAGGGAGACCATTTGGAAAAAATGATCTCTGAAATCTCCCCAAATTTGATGAAAGACATGAGTGTAAACATCTTCAGAATCTCAACGATTTCCAGCTAAGATGAGCTCAGACCCACATTGTCTTCAAGCTTTCAAGAGAAGACGACAAAACTCCTGGGAGCAGCAGGAGAGACTCGGCACGCGCCTGTGTGGGGGCGGGTGGCCGGGGGCAGGCTGGTGCGCCCCGCGCCCACAGGGCCCACCTGGTGACCCTCCCGCTGAAGGCGAAGCCCCTCCCCCGACAAACAGCGGTGGGGCCTGTGCCGGGCTCCTCCCCGACACCAGGCAGGGACGAGAAGCCAGGCCCAAGGGCAAACGCAGCGGAGCCCGCGGGCAGGCGGGCACGCTCGGGAGAGAGGGGGCATCTCTCGCGTTTGCCGCTCGGCTTGGAAGACTCGCTTAAAAGCCGCGTGGCGAAGCCGGGGTCCCCCAGGCGGCGGCTCCTGCCGCCCTGCTCCCCGCCTTCGGGAGGCCAGTGCGTGCTCAGGTCCTCCTTAGGGGTGACGGCGCAGGAAGATGCGGTCTCCTCACAACAGCGTCGGCTACGGAAGGGGAGAGTTTCGTTACCGCGCTTGAGCTGGGTGAGGTCAGATCTGAGGGTGCGGCTTCAGGATGCGAAGGGGCCCTCCCGCGAGGCCAGCGAGAGCGCGGCTCCGTGACAGCGCGCGGGAGGGAGTCGAAGCGTCCGCGTGCGCCGGGAGGAGCCCTCGGAAGGGCGCGCCGCGCCGCCCCACCCCGCCGCGGGGGCGCGCCCCTGTGTGCTGTCCAGCGGGGCCCTGGGGTCAAGACGCAAACAGGTCACCCGGGAAAGGCCGGAAAGACCCCGAGTTGTGGAGACCGGGAGGCGGTCTGGCCCCAAGCGACGGCAAAAGGCTCAATCTAAAAGGATTGCAGGGGGCCGTGGGGGGTGTCCCTGAAGGATCCACGAGGCGGGAGACCTCGGGATGCGCATCGGGCGCCTGACCACCCGCGGGGGCAGGGCGGGAGACGGATGCCGCCACACCGGTCAGAGGCCAGCGGCTCCGGCCCAAGGCAGGGACCGCCGGGCAGGCCAGGAGACGGGCCGTGGGGACAGACCCGCAGCACCCCCGCGGCCGCTCTCGGGGCTCCTGCGGGACAGGCGGCACCGGCCGCAGGCCCTGGCTCGGCACCGGCGCTGCGCCTCCGCAAGCCCCAGCACGCAGTCCGCACGGCTGCGGAAATGAATGTGCCTTAACCAGCCACCGCGCCGGGAGAAGTCACGAGGGGCCTCAGAAATAGACGAACAAAAATAAAAACACAATGGACCCAGCTTATGGGTTGCGGCGAGCTGGCAGCACCACGCTGTGCGCACGAAATGAACGCAAAATGGATCGGGGCTAAGTGGACGTGAACCACCGGAACGTCCGGAGGAGAACCCAGGACGCGCGGCCAGGCGGGGGTCTGCGGGGGCGGGAGGGGTGCGGGCCTGGCGCGGGGTGCGGGGCGCTCTGGCGGGGCTCCCGCTGGTGTGGCGGCTCGAAGACTGCGGGACCCCGGGCAGCGCTGGTGGGTGTGGGTTTTGCTTACTGACGTTTTCCGCGTTAGGAGTGAAAATGAAAGGTTTAAAAGTATTTACTGACTCATGAAATAATGTACCCCCATTACTTCCTGGCGTAAAGAACACTGTAAATGAAAAGCAGCTTTGCTTTCCGAGCCCGACGGGGTGATGGCGCCGTCCGGGCCCCGCGCTGCCTCCCACCCTCGGGCTGGGCCCCGGCGCGCACGGGGAGGGGCGCCGCCGGCCGCGGAGACCGCGTCGAAGCCCCCGGGGTGCGCGGGGCCTCCCGGCGCCTGACTTTCCCCCACGCTCGGGATTTGGCGCCTCGCCGCGGCCGTAAGCCCGATTCCCGCTCGGAGACCCCTGCGCGCCCGCGCCCCCGTCTGGCGCCCCGAGGTGCCCCGTCTCGCGACCCGCAGGTGCGCCCCTTCCCGCCGCGCAGGTGCACCGGCCCGCCATTCCCGGCGCCGCCGCCAGGGGCCGCCGCCGCGCCCCTATGACACAGCAACAATAGGGGCCGCTCTGGCCCGCGCGCACCCGGCCCGCGCTTCCGCCGGAAGGGAGCCGGTGGCACGGGGGCGGGAAGGTGAGGGATGATGGACGGCCGCCTCTGCCAATCGCTCGCGGGATGGGGCCAGGGCCGCGGCTGATGGGGGCCAATCGGCAGCGAGAGCGGCGCGCGGGGCGGGGCGAGCGGGGGCTTCCGGCGGGGCCCGGCAGGCGCCGAGGAGGAAGAGCGAGTCGGAGCGGCGCCTCTCGGCCGAGTCTCGGCGCGGGCCAGGTGCTGTGGCGCCGGGGGCGGGGCGGCCGTGGGGTCTGCGGGGGCCGCCCTCGCGTCGCGGCCCTCAGGCGAGGCGCCGGGGCGGGGGCGTCGGAGGGGCCGGGAGGCCGAGAGCCGTGTGGGGGCGGGGGCCCTCGGGGCGGGCGCGGGCGCGGGGCCGGGGCGGGCGCGGGGTCGGGGCGCGGGGTCGGGGCGCGGGGCGGCGCGGGGCCCGGGCAGGCGCCCGAAACGGACGGGGGCTCTGGGCGCGGGGCCTCGGGCCGGCCGCGGCTGCCGCCCCGCTCTGGCTGCCCCGGGCTGTGTCCGGCGGGCAGAGCTGGGCTGTGGGGGCCGCGCGGGGGTGGCCGCCCGGGGGAGCGCTGCCCGGCTGCTGCCCGAGGGCTGTGCGGGCGGACGCGGTGCTGGTCGGAGCCTTGTGTCCCAGCTGGTTCATCCCCACCGCAGGTTTGCGGTTCGCGCAGCGCAGCCCGGGGCCCGGAGGGGGCTGGGGCCCAGCTCTGCCCCGCGGGGTGGAGGCAAGGGCTAGTCTGTGAGAAACTCGAGAGGCGGCTGCGGCCCTGGCCCGGGCGTCCAGGTGGGGCGGGCGGCGCCCCTGGGTGGTGGTGGGGGCTCTCCTGGGTTGGTGCCGAGGTGACCGGCGATCGTGGCGGTGACCGGGTGTGTCTGGGCCCTCAGGATGACGACTTCAGGTGCGCTGTTCCCCAGCCTGGTGCCCGGCTCCCGCGGGTCTTCCAACAAGTACCTGGTGGAATTTCGAGCTGGAAAAATGTCGCTAAAGGGAACCACGGTGACCCCCGACAAGCGGAAAGGGCTGGTGTACATCCAGCAGACGGACGACTCCCTCATCCACTTCTGCTGGAAAGACAGGACGTCCGGGAACGTGGAAGACGTGAGTGTCGGCCCGCACCCCGGCTTCGGCCGCGGGGCGATGGAGCCCGCGTGGAGGGGCCGCCTCCCTGCGGCTTTCGGTGGTCTGGGCGCGTGCGCCTCTTCCTCCGTGTGCCCGGGGCTGGGGAGCGGCGGGAGCGCCCAGTCTGGCCGTGGCGTGTGTCCGGGCAGGTCTGGGGGCCTGTTGGAGTTGACGCAGCTGTCTCTGAGCTTGGCTCCCCAAACCTCAGAGGTTCCTTAACACTGTGTGTGCCGGGGCCCTTTCAGTTTGCCAGCCCTGGGCCCGGCCATTGTCTGTGCCACCGCACGAATGGTAGGCGCATTCAGTAAAACACACACAGCTCCCGAACGACTGGGTATGTTTTAATGAAATTTTAAATGCATAGAGATTAAAGCTTCTGGCCTGAGGACGTCCAAGAAATAGCTCCTAGTAGTTTCAAATAATCCACCGTGGCGTGAAAAACCAGAGACTAGATGAGCACGTATTAATACGTGAGCGGCCACCTGATACTGGTGACAAAAACACGTACTAGTACGTGAGCGGACCACAGAGTGTTAAGAGCTGAGACCCTCCCCTTCCTGCCAGCCTTCAGCCCCTCTCCTCAAGTGGGGGTCCGCCCTCGTGGGGTGCCCCAGCTGGCCAGGCCCAGGCCCAGGCCCAGCGGCTCTGCCTCCGCAGGACCTGATCATCTTCCCCGATGACTGCGAGTTCAAGCGCGTGCCCCAGTGCCCCAGCGGCCGGGTCTACGTGCTCAAGTTCAAGGCGGGCTCCAAGCGGCTCTTCTTTTGGATGCAGGTGGGCGGGGGGCTGTGTGTGGCTGGTCTGTGGTCCCTTCAGGCGGAGACTGGTGCTCTGGGCAGTGGGGTTTGCTTTCCTGGCGGGTGGTGGGTCCCGTGCTGGTGCGGCCCCGTCCGTGCCCGCGGCCCCCAGACCCGCCCCGGGGGTCTGTGCGTCTCCCTGCATCCTCCCCAGCTCCTTGGGGCCCTGCTGTTCCCCGGGGCTGTGTGGGGCCTTGGGGGCCAGGGCCTGTGTCAGCTGCTGGCGGCTGCCGGGCCTGGCTGTGCTCCGTGGCCGCATTGTGGGGTGGCCGCGGCCTGGGCGTGACCTGCCTCTGCCCCACGCCCGGCTGTGCCCCCAGGCCCCGCGTGTGGCAGCGGCCTCGGCGGCCGGGTCGGGTGCTTCGTCTCCGGGCTCCGGGGTGATGGGCCGGGCCGCGCCTGCCACTGTGCTGAGGACCCGGCTCGGGTGGCCGCGCGTCCCGGGCACCCGGGGCCCCCTGCCGTGGGCGAGCGGGTCAGCGCCGCTGGTCTCGCCCGCAGGAGCCCAAGACGGAGCAGGACGAGGAGCACTGCCGCAAGGTCAACGAGTGCCTGAACAACCCCCCGATGCCCGGGGCCCTGGGGGCCGGCGGCGGCGGCGGCCACGAGCTCTCTGCGCTGGGTGGTAACGTTGCCCTCCCCCGGGTGGGGGGTCGGCGGGGGTGCCGGGCGGCCCGATCCCCGACGGCATGGGGCTGGGCTCTGACTCGGGCCCCACTGGCCCCCGGGCCCTCGCGGCCGCACCGGGCGCTGTGGGGGGCTGCGCAGGCCGGCCTGGCGGCGGGTGTGGTGGGAGCCGGCTGCGCCCTGTCTTCCAGGGGAGGGCGGCCTGCAGAGCCTGCTGGGGAACATGAGCCACAGCCAGCTCATGCAGCTCATCGGGCCCGCCGGCCTCGGGGGCCTAGGTAAGGGTCCCTCGCTGGCCCCGGGGCTGGGCGGGCGGGCCCCCGGTCCCCGGCGTCCGCGGCTCCCCCGTGCCGCCCAGGGTGTTGCTCGCACACTTGGAAGCTTTCAAGCCCAGCTGGGCAGCGCCCAGCCTGACTGGGCTTGGGGGGCGGTGCGGCCGAGGGTCCCCAGCTCGCGCGCGCGTGCGTGTCAGTCACACGGGCCGGCCCTCCGACTGGCTGCGACACCTGAGCCGTCGTCTCCTTGCTCCTAGGTGGGCTGGGGGCCTTGACCGGGCCGGGCCTGGCCAGCTTACTGGGCAGTGGGGGGCCTCCAGCGAGCAGCTCTTCGTCCAGGTGAGCCTGGACGCTGCACTCAGTCACACACGGGGCCGCCTCTGGCGTCCGGGCCTCCCGGGAGAGCGGGGGGGGCGGCGGCTCTGGGGCCAGGCACTTCCCTGGGGCCTGGCAGCGGGACCTCCGGGGCACACTGATGAGGCCTGGGCGCCCCTCGCTCTGCCAGCTCTCGGAGCCAGTCTGCAGCGGTCACCCCGTCCTCCGCCGCCTCCTCTGCACGCGCCACCCCCGCCCCTTCTGCTCCGGCAGCCGCCTCTGCGAGCAGCCCCAGCCCGGCGCCCAGCTCGGGCAGCGGCGCCAGCACAGCCGCCAGCCCCGCGCAGCCCATCCAGCTGAGCGACCTGCAGAGCATCCTTGCCAGCATGAGCGTGCCGGCCGGGCCCGGTGGCGGCCAGCAAGGTAGCGGCCCGCGGCCGGTGGGGCGGGCTGCTCCCCTGAGGCCTGAGGCCTGAGGCCCGTGCACTTGCCCCCAGTTGACCTGGCCAGCGTGCTGACCCCCGAGATCATGGCGCCCATCCTGGCCAACGCGGACGTGCAGGAGCGCCTGCTGCCCTACCTGCCCTCGGGCGAGTCCCTGCCGCAGACGGCCGAGGAGATCCAGGGCACGCTGACCTCGCCCCAGTTCCAGCAGGTAGGCGCAGCCCCGCCCGGCCCTGCCCCCCAGGGCCGCGTGCACTGGCACCCGCTCTCCCTTGCAGGCCTTGGGCATGTTCAGCGCGGCCTTGGCGTCGGGGCAGCTGGGGCCCCTCATGTGCCAGTTCGGCCTGCCCACGGAGGCCGTGGAGGCTGCCAACAAGGGCGGTGAGTAGCCAGGGCCGGTCGGGGCTGGGCCCGCGGCGCCGTGTTCGGCTGGCTCGGGGCGCCTGACCCGGCTGCGCTTGCAGACGTGGAAGCGTTCGCCAAAGCCATGCAGAACAGCGCCCGGCCCGAGCAGAAGGAGGGCGACGGGAAGGACAAGAAGGACGAGGAGGAGGACATGAGCCTGGACTAGTGCCGCCGCCACGGGCGTCGCGTGTCTCTGTCCGCGCGTCCTCAATAAAGTCTTACTGCCAGCTCCGGCCTGCCCGCGTGCCCGCCCCGCCCAGCGACACCACGACACTGGGGGGCGCAGCCGCGTGTTTATTGTGGGGAGCAGATGGGGTGCCGGGGCGGGACACCGTTGTAGCCTGCAGGCGCTACGGGGCTGGGCAGCCGCCGGTGCCCACGGCCCCCTGCACGCGCGCTGACTGAGGCCAGGACACGGGGGCCCCATTCACCGCCAGGTTCCTCACGCAGCCGGCAAAGGCAGGGGGCCGAAGGGGCGTCCGGGCCTGGGGCTCAGCCGGGGCGTCTGCGGGCTCTGGGGTGCGGGGGAGACGGGGATGTTGGCGTGGGCCTGTGGCCCACAAGTGCCCGGCCCAGTCCACCCGGGGCAGCGCCGTCCGCGAGCCGAGGCCCACTCACCAGGCAGGCCCCCGAGGTGCAGGGGTGCCTGGGCAGGGGCGGCGGGCAGGGGGCCCCAGGTGCGGTTGCGCTGCGTGTCCACCTCCAGCTGTAGCTCGCGTCCGGCCCTGGTCACTGTGGGTACAGGCGCTGGTGGCTGCCCGCAGGGCCCCCTTGCCCCCTGCCCCCCGCCCCCGCGAGCAGCTCCGCTCACCTGCCAGCTGGTGCCACCGCCCGTCGCACAGCGCCGCGGGGCGCGTCACCCAGGTGGCCTGCGCGCCAGAGCCGCCGTCTGCCCGCAGCAGGACCTGGGGGCGGGGCCGCGTCAGGAGGGCGGCCAGTGGGGGTGCTGGGCGCCCTGGGCCGGGGGCTCACCTGCTTGTCCAGCAGCTGCAGCTGCAGGTAGGGGGGCTCTGGGCTCCGGCCCAGGTGCAGCAGGAGCCCGCTGGCCGTGCGGGGCCGGACCTCCAGCTCCAGGCGCAGGGAGGGCAGCGCAGGCCCCGGGAGAGCTGCAGGGAGGGGCTATGAGGGCGGGCGCCTGGCCCCGCCCCCCCCGCCCCCACCCCCGCCCCGCCCCAGACAGACCTAGGCTGAGGACGCCCCCGCTGCCCGGGAAGAACAGGCCCTTCTCCAGGGGGGCCGAGAAGCAGGGTGTGACCCCCGCCGTCTGCGTGGGGGCCCCCAGAGGCCGCCCGTCCACTCTCAGTCTCCTCACACAGCCGGTGAACCCGGAGCCGCCCGGCACCTGCGGGTGCAGAGGGGCGGCGGGGTCAGCGCCGGCACTGGGGGCAGGGTCCGGGCAGGGGCGCCGGGGGTGCCGGTCCTTACCGGGGGCGGGGCGCGGCCAGCAGGCGCCCCTCCCACGAAGAGCGAGTGGGGGTGGGCGTCCTCTGCCCCGTGGAGCTGCTGGCTGGGCCCGGCCTGGGCCTGGACTCGGACCCCGTCCACCACCAGCTGCAGCCGGTTCCTCCCCCGTCGCACGGACACCTGGGAGAGGGCGGTCAGGGCGGGGCCTCCAGGGCCCAGCTGGGTCCCCTCGGCCCCCACTCACCGTGTGCCACCGGCCTGTCCGTGCGCGCTGGCGGCTCTGCACGTGAAGCCGGGGCCCGGGGCCCCCCACCTGAGCCACAAAGTGTCCGTGACTCAGGAAGAGAACCAGGGAGGGGGTGCCGGCTTTCGGGGGGGCCGCGAGGACCAGCAGCCCTCGAGGGACTCGAGGGCGTGCAAGCAAGGAGAGGTGGGACCTGCAAGCAGCGAGCGTCAGTCTGGGCGGCCCTCGCCCCCGGCCCTCGCCCCCGGCCCGCCCTCCCGGCCTCACCAGCGCCCAGGGGCCTCGAACTCCAGGTGGCTGGGCAGGGCACCACCAAGCTGGTAGGCTTCTGGGAGGGTCCTGAGCGGCCGGGGTGGGGTGCAGGCCGGGTCCGTGGGCTGGCGGCTCCGGCGGGAGGCCTGTGGAGGTGGAGGGGTGCATGGGTGTGTGCAGGCCCCCACCCAGCCCCCGCTGTGCCCGCGCACCCCAGACCCACCTTCCGGGCTGCTGCGGCCCCAAGTTCTTGAGGGGCGGGCTCCGAGGCCCCGCTGGGGGCACAGCCAGAGCTCACGTTGACGCCGCCCTCGCTCTGCTGCAGGTCAAGCACGCGCTGAGGCCCCTGGAGCCTGCGGGGGGCGGCAGTCAGCAGCGGGAACCCCCTCTCCCCCTTCCTTCTCCCCCTCTCCCCTCCCCTCAGCTCACCGATGCACAAACACGTTGCTGATGCAGCCGCTGAAGTTGCGGGCGTGGCCGGGCCGGCCAGACTCAGTGGCGCCGCCCAGGAGCAGTCGAGGGGGCTCTGGCGGGGGCTGCAGCTGGGGGGGCAGGCCCTGGTGGGGCTTCATTTGCTGGAGCTGGTCGTCCACGAAGAGCCAGACCCTGGGGGAAGCAGTTTCTCCAGCCCTGCCCCAGCCACGGGCAGCGGTGGCCCCGCCCCCGCCTGTGTGAGCAGCTCACCCGCTGGCGTTGCTGTAGAAAGCCACGTAATGGGGGGCCCCGTCCGCAAAGCCCCCTCGAGTTTTCACCTCGGTCCTCATGAGCCTGAGCGTCACCCGGCCCTGCTGCAGGGACACCTCACAGGGTCCAGCCTGGGGGACAAGGCCAGGTCAGCCGGTGCCCCGCGCAGCCTCACCCCTCCCTGCCGGTCCCCGGGCGGCTGCACGCACGGGGGACGCGCGGTAGTAGAGCTGGCCGCTGTCCTGGACGCTGTGGAAGCCGAAGCCGGAGTACACGTGGCCAGAGAGCGGCGCCACGTCGGGGAGTGCCAGGGGCAGGAAGCCGTGGCCGTGGAACGTCATGGCCCGTCCCACCTGCAGGGAGGGCGGCGTGAGGCCGGGCGGCTGCGGGGGCGGCTGGGGGGCGCGGCGGGCGCGGCGGGGCTCACCAGCAGGTCGGTGGTGCAGCCGAAGCTGATGCCCGTGGTGTTCAGCCTCTTGAGGTCCACGTACTTGCCCAGCGCCTTGATGCCCTTGATGCAGCCGCGCACGGAGCCGCCCGAGGGGAAGCGCTGCCGCAGGCTGCGGGCGGCAGGCGTCAGGGCCCGCCCCCTCGAGCCCCCACCGCCCGGTGCGGGTGCGGGTGCGGGCGCTCACCTCGCGGGCAGCTGGTCGGGGGGCACGCCCCCCAGGTAGTAGGCGTCGGCCAGCTCCAGCGTGCTGTTCTGCTCCATGCTGAACACCGTGACCCGCTCCACGCGCACCAGCAGGCGCTTGCGGCCGCCCCCCAGCACTAGCACCTGGATCTGGGGACCGCACGGGCTTCAGGGCGCGCTGTGCCCCGCCCGCCCCGCCTCCCCGGACCGCGCCTCACCGCCTTGCTGTCTGCCGTCAGGGCCGGCGGCGGCGTCTTCATAGGTTTGGTCTCGTTCAGGCCCGCGCCGAAGTCGTAGAGGAGCTGGAGTCGGCCTTCGCTCACGGCCAGGCACAGGAACTGGCCCTGGGGGCGGGCGGGGCAGGTGAGGGGGCGGGGCCTGCGGGGACGGGGCGGGGCGGCAGGGGCGGGGCGGGGGGCGTGCCTCGTGCTGCAGGAAGAAGAGGATCCCGCGGGAGGACACCAGGCGTAGCTCCAGTTCAAAGCGTTTGGTGGTGCTGATCTGACTCTCCACGCTGATGCGGGCGAAGCCAGAGCCGTCCAGGTACGACCCGTCTGTCAGCCAGGGGTCGCCGGTGGACTTGGAGCTGCAGGGCGGAGGGCAGCGGTCAGCGGAGGCGGGGAGTCGGGGGCGGTCAGCAGGACTGCACCTACCGCGCGCAGGGCTTGTCCACTGCGGTGTCGAGCTGGAAGGTCTCCTCGAAGTTGTAGAGGCTGACCACCTCTTCGTTGAGCGTGTCCATCTCAATGCAGCCCCGGTAGCAGGGCAAGTCAAGGGGCTTGGGGGGCTGTGGGCACAGCTGGTCAGGGCAGCCCCCCAGGAGTGGGCGAGGGGCAGGGCAAGCGCCGACCTCCATGGTGCGGCTGCCGACACCACGCACTGCTCCCTGGGCGGGGCACTGGGCTGGCCGGCGGGCGCCAAGGGTGGGCGGGAACGGCCTGGGGTGGCATGGGGCAGGCCGGGCCGTCAGGGCCGGGCAGGTGGGGCGGCGCCGCTGGGCCAGGCTCACCGTGAAGTTCCTGGGGTAGCCCCCCACGTAGAAGACAAAGTCGTCCGGCCGCAGGCTGAGCAGCCCCTCGTCCCCAGGGGCCACGATGTCGCCCTTGGTCTCGTGGACCGTCTGCTTCTCCACCGCGATGGACATGTGGCCGAACTGCAGGGTCCTGCGGCGGAGGGCGGGTGAGGGGCGGCCGGGCGGTGGGGCGGCGCGGGCACTGGGGCCGTCCTCCCACCTGTCCATGCTGACAGCGGCGAACTGCTCCCCGATGTCCTGGTCGACGCTGAGGTGGGCGGGGCCGGCCCCCCCCAGCCGGTACACCCAGTGCACCTTCTGGTCGCGCAGGGCCACGCCCATGTAGTCCCCGGTGGCCTGCAGGGGTGCCCGGGGGTGAGCGCCCACTCGCCGGTGAGCCACCCCCGCCCCGGCCCCGGCCCCGGCCCGCCGCACGCTACCTGGCGGCTCCCCAGGTACAGCACAAACTGGCCGCCGGCCGCCTGGCCGGGCGCCGGCTTCGGCCTCTGCAGGTAGAACTTGAGGGAGGTGTAGGGGGCGAGGTCGGCCAGGTCCCGTGGGGCGCGCAGCCGCACCCCCGCAGTCCCATTGAACTTCATGGGCACCTTGACCTGTGCGGGCGCACGGCTGGTCAGCAATGCCCGGCCCCCGCCGCCGTCCCCGCCGCCCACCGCCGTGCCCGTGCCCACCTTGCTGGCCGCCCCGCGGGCCTGGGCGATGAGCTCCCGCACGCGGCTGATGCTGGCGGACAGGGCCTGGCTGGCGTTGCGCACCCCACGGCCCTCCAGCTGGCTCAGCTTGGCCAGCAGCTGCGGCAGCGTCTTCTCCAGGCTGGACACTGCGGGGGCGAGGGGCAGCCCTGAGACCCTGGCCGCCGCACCAGCCGCCTGCCCGGCCCCGGTCAGAGCCCTACCTGAGCGGCCGGCGTCCAGCACCACCCGGCCCAGGTCCTGGCCCTGCAGCCCCCCGTACTGGCCCTGCCACTGGTCCACGCGCTGCTGCATGCCGCGCAGCTGGGCCTGCACACGGGCGGCCGTGTCCTGGGCTTCGGTGGCCACGGCCTTGGCGCGGGCGATCTTCTCGCTCGTCTCGTCTGCGGCGACCGCGTGCCAGCTTAGCAGGGGCGGGCGGGGCCCCCGGCCTCCCTCCCAGGGTCCCCAGGGCACCAGGTCCCTCCCAGGCCCAGCACAGGGGCCAAGCCCTGCGGAGCTCGCAAGACCCCCAGGCAGCGGGAGCCCAGCCCCTCAGGCAGCTGGCCTGCGCCACTCTTGGGCTGACGCTGGGCCACCGGACGCCTTGGGGCCCCCCCGGGCCTGGCCCTCAGGCCCAGACCTGCTGCACGTTCCAGGCTGGAACTGCGGCCACGGGGACCCCAAACCCAGTCAGACGTGTGGCTGCTCCCTGCCCCCGCCTGGCCTCCGGCCCGCTGGCCTCCTCGCGCCCCCGCTCACACCAGATGCCCCAGGGGCCCTGCCGAGAGCCAGCACCCGGCACCCCAGCTCTGGGGTGGAGCCGCCCTGCACCCTCACACAGCCACCCCATGCCGTCTCCAGGCACCTGCTGCCGCCGTCCAGGGCTGCCTGCCCCTGGGGCTACTCTGCCTGATGTCCGGCCCCCGGACGGAGGACCCAGCCACCTGGCACGGAGCAGAGCCGCCGCCCATGGCGCTGACCGGCGGGGCCTGGCCTACCTGTGTCCACGGCCAACATGGCCCGCGCGCCCTGCACTCGGGCGGCCAGCTGCTCCTGCCGGGCGCGCGCGTCGCGGAGCTGGGTCCCGGCGTCCTGCAGGGCGGCCCGCACTGCGGGGGAGGCGGCCTCAGCCCGAGCCCACTCCGGGCCATATCAGCCACGGCACATGGACGGACTGAGGCGCGCCCTCGGTGTGGGGGGTGCTGGAGCACCCCGAGTTTGGGCAGCCTCCAGGTCCCCCAGTGGATGTAGTCACCCCGTTTCAGAGCGAAGGCCGCAGCTGCCGCCACCCCCACCTCCCGGCCCAACAGTGAGAAGAGGCGGCTGGTCCGCGGCGGCCCCCAGCCCAGCCCAGGGCCTTCACTGGCCACGGCGCCGTGGCCGGCGCTGGACCCCCAGGGCCACACGGGGAGAGGGGAGCAGCCGGGCCCAGCCCCCGCGGGGCGCACTCACCGCGGCCCAGCCTCTGCCGCTCCCCAAGCGCGGCCGCCTCCAGGGCACTGCTGTTGGCCAGCGCCTCCCGGGCTCGGGGCGCCAGCCCGCCCTGCACCACGGCCTGCGGGGGGACAGCGGGCAGCTCAGGCGCGGGGCGGCGCGGGGTGGGGCGGGGTGGCGGGAGCGGGCCTCACCGTCCAGGCGTGGCCAGCCTGCTGCAGCGCCCGGCCCGCGGCGCCCGCGGCGGCCTGCACAGCCCGCAGGATGCTGCTGTAGGCGTCGGCGGCCTCGATGGCGCGCTGGATGAAGCGGTCCTGGTTGACCCCGCGGATGATGCTGCAGAGGCCGGGCGGTCGAGCGGAGCAGGGACCCCGGCCCCCGCCCCCGGCCCCCGGCCCCGCTCGCCTGCCCGTCGGCCCGCCCCCGGGGCCCGCGCTCGCCCCTTCTGGGACCCGCACCTGGACAGGTTGAGCGCCAGCTCGTCCAGCTGCCTCGCGTGGGCCTCGGCCGCCTCCACCAGGCCCACCTTGCCGCTGGCCGGGGAGAAGGCCCGCATCTTCCCGAGCAGCGGCGTCCGGGCTCCGTCCAGGCTGGCGGCCAGACGCTCGTACTCCTGGGGCGGGGGGGCTTTGGCGGACTGCGGCCCAGCCTCCCGCCCCCGGGCACACACCGCCCCGGCCCAGTGCCCGGGCAGCAGCGCAGGGTCACTCACCTCCCTGGCCTGGTCCATGCCCAGCACGAGCGCCGAGAGCCGGGCCACTGTGTCGCTGGCGGCCTGCAGAGTGGCCCTCAGGGTGGCGTTGTCCCGGGCCAGCTCCTGCCGGCGTTGCTGGAGGTCAGGGGGAGAGCAGCTTAGGGGCAGGAAGGCGGCGGCGGCGGCGGCGGCGGCGGACAGCGGGCAGCGGGGCTCACCAGGGCCTCCTCCAGACGCTCCTGGTTGCAGCTGTTCAGCTCCTCAGCCTCCCGCGTGGTGCCCACCGCCCTGTTCAGGGCCTCCCGCAGGTCCATGAGGCCGGCCTCGTGCTGGGCCAGCTGCTCCCGCGTGCGTGCGGCCAGCGCCTGGTTCCCCTCCCAGCGTCCAGTCAGCTGCTCCTGCACGCGGGCCAGGGCTGGCCATGCCGGCCGGAGGTTACTTGGGCAGTGACCCCAGTGCCCGCAGCCCCCAGCGCTTCCCAGAGCTGGTCGCGCCGCCCCCTGCGGGCCTAGCCCGAAGCGCCGGCCGTGCCTGCTGCCCACTGGGAGCCCGCCACTCACATCTCTGGGCCTCGCCCAGCTCGGCCTCAGCGGCCGCCCGCGGGGCCCCCATGTCCAGCGCCCGCATCTCTGCCAGCAGCCGCTCCGCCTCCGCCAGCGCGCGCCACAGCTGCTCGCCCGACGGGGCCGAGGCGTTGCCCGGGCCCAGGTGGTCTGTCTGGGACGTGAGCTCTGTGGGGGAGGGGCCGTGAGGGCCGGCCGGCCTGCTGCCCGCGTGCTGCCCGGCAGGTCTGGGCACCACTCTGCGCGCCTGAGGCCAGCACCCACCTGCCAGGGTGCGGTCCACAGCCTGGATGCCCGCCAGCAGCGTCCGCGCCCGCCCCAGTGTGGCGTCAGTGCTGTCCAGCAGCTGCCCGGCCTGGGCGCTGGCCACTGTGGCCTGTGGGTGTGGTGCCTCGTCAGCTCAGAGTGGGGCCTGGGCCTGCGCCCAGGTGGAGGCGGTGAGGGGTCCTGGGAGGAGCCACAGAGGAGGCGGGGCTGGGGGCGGGGGGGGGGCAGGGGCGGGGCCTGCCTGGCCGTCCAGCCGCTGTGCGTCCTGC